>CAJHQP010000642.1:0-166839 GCA_905132765.1 Moricandia arvensis | reverse complement strand
GCAGAACCACCTTGCTGCGACCTTCAATCTTGGAAACTGCAGTGTTTCCCATGAACAGCTTCTCCAGAGTCTTGATTTTCTGATAGGTGTTGATCATCGCCCTATCAGTGCAAATGTGGGTGGTGGCACCAGTGTCATACCACCATTCCTTAGGGTTGTTGCTTTCAACCATGTTGACTTCAGTCACCACAGCAACGAGATCTTCTTCAGTGAGATTCGCCTGAGCCTTCTCATCTCTGATCTAGCTGCGACACTCAGCAATCATGTGACCTTATTTGTGGATGTAGTGACATTTTCACTTGGATTTCTCCACATTCGCATTGATATTTATGTCTTTCTTCTTAAATTTTGGACCAGAAGCCTTTAAAATAGCAGCTGTTTTGGAAGACTAGGAAGGAGAGCGAGCAATTGCCTTTCCTTTACCTTTCATTTCAGCCACGTTGACACTATGCTCTTTAGCTAGGAGCAAATTGTCATCATTTCGGTTTCTGGCTTCCAGTTGAAGCCTCATAATGTGATCTTTGAGTCCCATCTTTTTCTTTTTGTGCTTTAGGTAGTTCTTGAATTCTGCATTGCTGGGAGGAAACTTTTGGATGAAGTTGAGAGTTGTGAATGTCTCACAAATGAACATTCCTTCAGCAGCAATTTCATGGCAAATGAGCTGAAACACTTCCACCTGATTCATGATGGGTTTTGAATCCACCATTTTGAAGTCATGGAATTTTGCAACCACATACTTCTGGCAGTCAGCGTCTTCACCTCTATACTTCTTTTCCAGTGATCTCCATAGCTCTTTCGATGTGGGGACCTCACAGTAGACTTGATACAATGGGCCAATAAGGCGACCCAAAATGTATCCTTTGTAGATGAAGTCGGAATGCAACCAACTGTCAACACTTGCAAGAGTGTACATCATCAATCCCGTAAGGGACAAGGGGCTTGTCCTCTTGTGTAAATTTATCCAGCTTCATTATTTTCAGGAAGAACATCATCTTCTTTTGCCACGTTTTGAAGCATTTGCCATCAAACTTGTCATGCATTAGTCCTTGAGTGAACAAGCTTGGTACAGTCAGAGGAGTTGTAATTGCAATTGGAGCACTTGTGGTTCTTTGAATAGGACCCGTTTGATAGAGATCAGCACCGAACATGCTACGGCGTGTGGTTTCATCAGCAACATTTCCCACTGGAAGCGTAGGTGTCGTTGAGCAGCGTTGAGTGGAGTTTGCGTATCAATGGTGGTGTCAATGGGGGTGTTGTTAAAATTCGTCATTTTCCTGTTGAGAAAACATGAAAGCGGATTAGACTCCAATCAACAAATAACATAATATTTCAATAAATAATAGTCTAAATCGATTGTCATTTTTGGTGTTTTTAGTAGATCGCTTAAAGCGTTACAAACCACCAAATCATATCGATATAAGTCTGAAAAACGTTTTGCAAACTCGCTAAAAAACTTTTGCAGAAACCGTTTGTGTAGACTTGTAGATTGTTTCACAACTCGCTTTAGAAAGCTATTGTGGAAACGAATGGTTTTTATAATGTTTTTATGATTCATGTAACAAAAAAAGTTTCGCGATAGAGCTACAGAGCAAAACGCAAACAGTTTTTAGATAAGTAAGAAACATTTCATGGAAGTGCGTAAAGCAAATCGCAAACACAGTTTCAACAATAAACAAAACGTTTTATAAATCCTTGAAATCGTTTTATAAAAACATATTAAGATCAATCCGATTAAAGCTTATATATAATAGAATTAATTAAGAGTTAAAACTGTAGAAGCCGGAAAACCGAATTGACATAAACAATAGAAATAAAGTGATGTTACGAAAATATAAGATTCAAAAAGACGAAATGAAAATGGAATAGAAAAGGTTTTTAACAAATAGATCATGGAGTCGAGACGAATCTCTTTCCTTAACTCTTAATATTCGCTCCATAGTGAGATGGGCATGTACGAATTAGAGTCCCAAGATACAACCATGATAGAAGAATCACGCTTCACCATGAACGTCCCTAACAAACTAAAAATCTACGAAACACTCTCTAACTATTAGACTTACCCTTAGGGATTTTGATTGTTGGTTTTCGTTGTGAAAAAAAACTTCAGAAATGAAGAAGACAAGTTGGGTTTATTTAAAGAGAAAGACGAGTTGGGTTTATTTAAAGAGAAAGACGAGAGCCATTTCCGGTAACAACTGCTTCACGTGGGCGAAAATCTCGCGGAGATCACGGGAAGTTGAGTTTTGAAAACTTATTCCTCAAGACTCTGTCTTATCTCGTTTAAATATTTCAAGAAGATAAAATGCATGATGTTTTTATTTTCTAGACAAACTATTTGTCGTTTCAAAATGAAATGCATGTTGTTGTTGTTTTTATTTAAAACGGAAATGGTCCCAAAAAATTTGAGCTGAACTTGGTCCAAAAAGAATATTCTTATTGGGCCAGAGGCCCTCTACCCAAGCCCATACCCAAGCCCATGCCGAGCCGGACGAACGGCGGCGCGCGCATGGGGGCTCTCCGTCCTCTCTTTCTCCTAGTCGTTTAATCACTGATGGCTTGGGAACATATATATACAACACGAAAATATCCATCATGCCCGATGTGGGACTTTTACAATTTTGTCACTTTGGCAAATCCAGTGCTTTTTATAACACTTAAGTTACCAATTTCGTATCATCTTTTCTGATTCAATTTTAATCAGTTTTTTGACATATGAATATACTAGGTTATAGTACTATTGCGAGCTTTCTAATGCGAAATGAATCCGGCGGAGACAACCACCAACGTGGCTGGAAAATTTGCCGGAAAACTCAAAAAAGTCAGCTTGTTAAAACTATGTTTCAACAATCGCATTTGAGGCTCATTAACGAAGTTGGGGGTTTGTTAACTTCTGCAGTTTGAAATTACTGGTCCATTTCCTGTTTGAAAAAGAAAAATATCTCACCAATATTAATTAACTCAACCTTGTGAACTCTGACACGTTATAGAATCTCTTTGAAAGTACCTGGTCGTGACTGTTAGATATAGAATCTTGTCAAGTGTCTGCAGAATGTAATATATGAGAAAACTCTGTTATCTTGTTCGCCATTTTCTTTGTGCGGAAGGAAGTTTGTAATGATTATATTGAACAAAAATCTATCACCAATCTAATGACTAAATACTTGTAAGATAAATGCGGATATGTTTCATTGCTAAAGAAGAAAGATTAATTAAACTCTACAAAAACTAAAAAAAGGCAGCTACATGCGTAACTACCTGATAAGAGAGACTAATATCATGTAAAAGAAATATGTTAGTCATGTGGAAAAGGGGTACACAGTTAAACCACCAATAAGTTGAGGGTTGAGGGTTGACAGTTGTCACCAAAGGGACAACGACTTCTGTTGAACTTCTGGCGGAACTCGTCCACAGCATGATCCACAAATACAGATTTAGAACAAACTTATTGTATTAACTTACTCTTTAGGTTGTATGTTGACTAAGACGCGCCTTGTGTTTGATCCATCAAAGCTCTCAAGAACCGGGAGTTTGTGGAGAGGCTCGCCATTAATGATCTTAATATGGCTGTGTACGTCTGAAACATAAATGGAAGAGTTTAGGACTGTGACTATGAATTTAATGATAGAACCGTAATATATAAACTACGGAGAACTGAATATTGTAAAGAAATAAAATTATAAAATTATACCAAAGTGTAAGAAAATAGGATGATACAATTGCATAGTCGAGATATTATCTCTTTCCTTAACTTAAAATACGTCTCGTAGTGCGACGGTTCAATAACGTAATGAGTCCCAGGATACAACTGCAAAAAACTTTTGATTTGCGTCACTCTATCAGAAGCTTGACGAAACTTGTTTTGTGTATACTCTCAGACTTAACGAAAAAAATACTAAACATAAAAGAGACAAACTATTCAAGATGGGAGAATGATTGTTGGATGTGTTACTAAACATAAAAGAGACAAACTATTGAAGATGGGGGAATGATTGTTGGATGTGTTAGATTTCTTGGTTTTTCAAATGAGAAGAATATGGTTTTATTTTATAGCAAAAACTCAATGATCATTTTCCATAAAGTGAAAGAAATTTTGTCTTCAATGAGAATTCATTCTCTACTTAATGGCATTATTTATGTTACAAAAATAATCAATGTTTTAAGTTACAAAATTTAACTAAATGAGATTGATATTTGTTGACTTATCAACAATAATTTACAAATGAGTTTTGGGAAAAGAAATTAATCTTTTAGATCGCAAGCCCATTTTCGAATCCCGAGTCCGAACTTGAACTCCGCTCAACTATCTCATTTCTCACTTTATTTTTCGAAGTAGGACATTTCACAAATGTAATATTTTAAGCTTTACAAGCAACCTACTTGGATGTTCATTTCTCATTCAAACCATCTCCGATTTTAACATGTGATTACACTACATAATGTAAAACATTCGGTTATTCCGACAAACGTCTTCGCCCGGAAAGTTACTGAAAATGATCTTAAACCATTTCGTCAAAAACGAGTTCCAACATTTAAATCCTCTCTCAAATAGTAATCAATTTTAGGAGTAACAAATAGGAGATAAGTTAGTATTTATTTACCATAGAGATTTCCTCTTAGTCCATAGGACTTCTCGAAAATTCGAAATCTTCAAAACAATGGAAGGCATACCTCTGTGAGTCAATGGCGAGGCTATTATCTTCAAGCTCGCCAGCTCGGAGAGGACCGAGTTGTGAAATTGGTGAAATTGTGGCAAGCCACATGATAAATCTCTTTGTTCTTTGTTGTGAATAAGTTCAGGAGGCTGTACACAGACCCACACTTTAGATATGTTAGGAGAAACGAAGTTCTGTGTAACAATTGGTGGAACAAATCAGTCAATATACTGCTAATATATGAAGAAAGAGACTTTTCAATATGTTATTGTTCTAATTATATGTTTTCACTGATACCATGTGAAACTAAAATGTTGAATAACGACAGAGTGGTGGAGTGTTTGCAGTAATGGTATTACCTTGTGCAAGATGAACATTAAATCGAGTTCAAACACCTGAAAAGATCATACATAAAAATCAAAATCTGGATGTTCCCTTTGGTTAAAAGACCATAAGAAGTGGGAGTAAAGCTGTGCCAGGTGTTAATTGACTCAGACTTCCAAAATAGCGCTCGAGGATCTCAACTTAGTGATGAATGATCACAAGGAACTCTAACTCGTTATCTTCCTGATCAATGCACATATAGAAGTAGAGGCTTGCATATATTTTGTAGAAAACTTTGTAACCTCTCAATTCAACAAAATTGCAGGGCTTGGGACGTCGATTCAGAATCACTCCACTAAGTTCAGGTATTACCTACCATAAATCATATATCCAATGTTTAAGATAATAAAAATGCATTACAGGGTGGTTAAAGCTCTTGATATTTACATACCTTAGATCTTTTCTTCTGCGTATAAGGCTAATACCATTTGGTGAGCCTAACTTTTCCTTGGCAACTAACAAGATGCAAAAATGTATCTGCAGAACAAACATGATTGTAGCATTTCCAGTCAGATCAAGACAATTGGAAGAAACATAAGCTTTTCACCTAAAGATAGCAAATCATAGATTGTAAAGGTTTTAGATTTATCTAATTTTCAGGCTTATGACAAACAAAGATCAAAGTAATCAAGGAGGATCGAGCATATGAAATCAAACCCAGAAGCATTATGATATTATCTCAAGTATGAGGATAAAGGTACAGACTTTGTATCTCCAAAGAATCATTTGAAACTGATACAATGCATTCTTAGATCTGAAGAAGATAAAGGAAGACATGAGACGACGCAATCGAATACAAAAATAATGATCCAATTGAAGAACAAACTAACTCTGCAGATATTTACCATGATTTCGTAAGATGCATCTGGATATATCTGGCCTCCCAAAACCTAAGCAGGCAAACCTTCGCGGTGTTAGTGCACCGTCCAGCTTTCAAATCAGAAAGGAGAATGTACGAAGCGGCCATCGTTGGAATTGGTTGTCAGATAATAGTGTTTTTTGGATATAGTCTGAGTTGCCATCTCCATCCAAGAAGGGTGTGATATTTATAGCCGAAGCTTAAATGGGTTAATGTGGGATGTGAAGAGATAGATTGAATGCTTCCAAGTAGGGTGAGTGGGATATTACAAAAAACTCAGAGTTAATCATATATTAACAGTTGGGTTAGGCGTTACAGAAGAATCAAAACGGCGATGAAGCTATGGAGTTTCGTTGCTCCCTGGTTAACAAAGAAGAAATCTCTATTTTTTATGGACTTGGAAAGTTTCCTTTCTAGAAAAGCCCAGTCACATGCATCAATAAATAAAAGCTCAGTTCATACCCACATAAGCCCATACGATTTGGATGTATAAAAAGCAGAAGAAACCTGTGTTTTGGTATGTCTGGTGTCCAAAAACGCCCTATCCTTCCTTGATGATGTGACAGTCTGTGGAGAGAGGTAAGTCAACTTTATTATAATAGATTCTAACCTTTTTAACTCCAATTCTCGTATGCGAGCAAAAGGAAAGACCATTGATCAACGGCTAATCCCTTATGTCGATCGATGGTGAAATCATAAGGAAGTGTGAACGAGATTTGATAAGTCCACCAGCTTTATTAGACAAGTTCTCGCATGCGCCTAACAACCTAGTTCAATGAAGTCTATTCTTGCACATAACCTACTCTCGTAGTCGTCCATGTCCTGATTTTGAGATCCTAGTTAGCTACTCTAGAATGCAAGCATTAACCACAACTCAATTGATGGATATTAACATAATCTAGCAATCCTACTTTTGAGATAATCTATGATTGCTATCATTCAACCCTAAATCTAGTTGATGACTACTCCGACATAATCAAAGAAAGAACAATAGTCTAAATATAATTCATAGATAAACTATCGGGGTTCCAATACAAGTCTCCCTAAGGAGTCATGAATCTTCTCCCCTAAAAATCCTAAAACTATAAAGCTTTGTAAGTTGTGTCAAGCCTTGCATGCACTTGCACACTCTGCATGCTCTCAATACTTAAGTATAAATATAAGAACCCTAAAACTTAGGTCAAAACTTGTCCAACGCATTCTTGTCATTTGTCTCTAATCTTAGGCTTTAAAATCAGTTGTCTGCGAATTGGATGTCGATCGACTGTGTCGTCGATCGATGACAATCTTGTACTTCGACTCCTAAAATAGTCAGCTACAGATTCTTCTCCTCTAAATGCTCCAAAAGCTAAGTATCTCCATATATCTCCAAAACGTTCTTGGACCTGTAAATACTCCAAAACATATCTTAGAAACTTATAATATACCCTAAATAAAGCCTAGAACATGACCTCAAATTGGTAATAAATAGATTATATCAACTCCCCAGACTTAAACTTTTGTTTGTCCTCCAGGAAACTAAGCCTGTGAAAGACGTTTTGAAAAGCGAAGGCTCACATAATGTCTAATTATAAATGTGACCACATCCTATCAAGTAATCACAGAGAAACTTTATATACTCTACCCTAGTATAGCAACCAAATATAGTCTACCATTAACTTAGTAAATACTAGTCTGACTCACCCCATCTACTGATTTCATTTATTTGCATAAAGTAAAAGTGTAGGCTTCAACTTGGGAGTATCGATCAAAGAACACATGGACTCTTACCTCTGCATGTATTTGAACAACTAGCCACAAATTCTTCTCTAATTCCTTTCTTCCCCTTTTTTATCTGAATGTTTTTAAATCTCAAACTTAATGGACAATGATGCTGATACAGTCCATCTTGCCATCTCATTTTTTATTTTCTTCTTATTTTTCTTTTCTTTTTTTTTTTCTCTTTTTTTCTTTTGCTTTTTGGGCAAAGTTGTAGGCGAATAGTGGGGCCATCGGTAATGTACCTACCCCTCGCTTCCAACAATGTGTGATCGTTCCTTCGAATTAGAATAGTCAGGTCATAGGTAATGTACCTACCCCTTTGCATCTCGGGAAGTCAACTCAATCTTTTAAGCTATTAGGTAGATGCTGAAGAGAAAGAGAGAAGGGAACCGAAGGTACAATGACTTGTACCTACAGACTTCTAGAAGGAATCCGATCCCGTGTAGACCAAGCCCCAAAGCAAGCAAATAATGTTAGGATTAGTGTTGAAATCAGCTTCGGTTCTTCAAACTTTCTAAGCAAGTGTGATATAGTGGCAAGATGATCCACTTTGGTATCTCTAGTAATATCTGCAAACAACCTTCTAAAAATGGTGCTAAAGTTTGGTTAGTCAATAACAAATCTTGATCATAGTCCCCTTCTTGACTCAATAAATCTTTTTGAAAAACGTATATATATAGTAAATAAAGCTCAAAACAAATCAAATAGCATTAGCAACCCCCCCAGACTTATACTACACTGTCCCCAGTGTAATCCGTCTCGGATTGGTTAAGAAAAATTAAATCATAAGTAAATAGTGTAAGTAGGAAACTTGACACCAGACTCTGTAAAAGAGTATTGATCGATGGTAGGCATGTATGGTCAATCGATGGTCACAATCCAATGTTGACTAATGGTGCCTCTATGGTATCGATCGATGGTAGAATCAAACAGTTTACAAAACAAAGTAAAACTCGAAATAAATAGTAGTATAAGTAAAAATGAAATAAAAACTTACTAAACAGTGAGTAGCCTCCCACTCAGAGCTTAGTTATAGTATTAAGCTCGACGTTGTGAAGTTTCTAACTAGTATGGAGGTGGATCAACACTTAGAAAACAAGCGTCTACATCTTCTTTGCTCTTCTGAAACCATGTGCCAATAAAGCTCTTAATTGCCTCATCTCCTCTGGTTTTCTTATTCCTTGTAACCTCTCTTGCAAAGTCCATTGAATGCATTCCCCCTTTTAGTTTCTCAATACTGTGCTGTAGCATTCTAAGTCTGGCAATTGTAAATCATCTAATTGCTGAGAAATATCTTCCTTCATCAGACTCTGAAAAAATCAATCTCATCGAACTTATCTTCCAATTGTATTTATGTTGCCGTCTTTTGGCCATTGTCTTAAGTGTCAATCGATGGCCTGATGTTGCCGTCGATCGATGCTCGTTTGTCTGCCTCAATCGCATGATGTCTCTGAACAATATCCAAATCTTGCTTCATCTCATCTATGCGTGCAGTCAAACCGGTGAGGCAGTTGTCTATAGGATAGTAGACATCATCTAGCCTCTTGTAGAAATCATCCAGTGATATCTCTTTAGCTTGTAGATCTCATGCACAATATCATCAATCTCTTCTCTGTTGTATGTCCTTTGATTCTTCATAGACATAACGATCTTTGTTGCATATTCTGGTAAACATATCTAGATCTGCTCAAACAAATTAGCTCTCTCTAGAACTGCTATGATGTCTTCACCTTGTAAATTCACTACCCTTCCGTCTCTAGCTCGTGCGTTACCATTCTCATCTTTGTAGATGCCATACTAATTTTTTATTTTCCCAATGGAAAAGTCTGTTGCCCTCAGCATCAAAAGCTCTTGTACCTTGCTCGAAACGCCAGTTGATTGATGATGGTTTGATCCCATCCATCGATGATGGAAAGTTATAAGCATCGAAAGGACAAAATTTGTGTACCTCCGGAAAGGGTATGCCAATCGATGCACAGTGGGTGTTGTCGATCGATGGATGCTTGAAAGTGTATGGAACATTACGCATCGTCTCGTTCTTCTGCTCCTCAATGTCGATCGATACTGGAGGATCTGCGTTGATCGATGGCTGCTGCAGCTGTCCAAATAAAGTACTAGATTCATTAGCCATAATAAGGGCATCTGCTACATCTTCCTTAGATAAATGTAGGATTCTCCCATAAAGAGCCCGTGCACGTCCCTCTGGGTCTCTGAAAACTCCAAACTCATCCGATCTAAGATTACCAATATATGTATCTTCTGATCCAAGTTCGTGTTCTGATTTGCGTCTGATGTCGTTCGAAGGCCAGGAGTAGCCGGTGATCGATGCTCGATTATCTACTTTTGCGTTCATTACCCAGCCATCGTCTTATGATGCTAGGCTGTGATATTCAGTCTACTCATACTCTTTGTAATCTTCATCGTAATCTTCCCCTGTTGGACGTGTGTCGATCAATGGTGTATGGTGACCGTCGATATATGTAAGCAGATTGTTGCGCGAAAAGGTTTCCTACTCCATTAGCCATGGAAACAATATATGCCATATCTTCCCACCTGAAATTTAGTATTCTGCCATCCATAGCTCTTACGTGACCGTCTGGATCTCTCATGATACCGAACTCATCTGGTTGTAGATAACCATATTCCTTCTCGCGTTCTGCAGCTGAATCTAGTTTGGATGCTACTTCTAGGTCAGTATTGATCGATGGCGTAGGGTTACCGTCCATTGATGTCGATTTCCCGACTCGATGGAAAATGTGATAAACACCAGCCTCTTCCATAGCACTACCACGGTACTCGATCGTCTCTTCTTCTCTATAGTCTTCGTCGTACTCGGGGTAGTCTGTGTTGTAACCACCATCTTCGTGGCAGTCGTTGATCGGTTCCGGATTATGATTGTTGATCGATAACAATGGGTGAGTGTCGACCGATTGCTAAAATGCAAACGCGTTGATCGATTGTCTGGGTTGAGTATCGATTGACGCTTCATATTCTGACTCTTCATTGAACTCATAATCATATAAGCATGTGGCCATAAGTTCTGCATCATTACACAATTCAATCATAGTAGCTTTGTTATTATTCTTGACAGGTTCATAGAAAATATTTTTGTCAACTAGAGAAAGATACAACTTGTTTAATTTCATATTGCAGATAGCTCCCACGGTAGACATGAATGCTCTCCCAAGTAGTAGTGAAGAGTTCCAATCTATCTTGATGTCCATCACGTGGAAGTCTACTGGAACTAGGGTGTTATGTCCCTCGTAAATGAAAAGGAGCATAATTGATAATGGTCAAGAGGAAATAAAGTTTTTGAATTATGTCCATAAGAGACATTAAACATGACTGAAAGAAACTCAGGTACTTGAGACAATGAAGAGATCTCAATAAGTTATGCCATTTATGAAATAAAACGGAACTGATAAGCAAATCGACGTCGATGATATTTATGCATGCAAAGTAGCAGCTGATATGATGAATGATAAAGAGGATCATTAAAGAAAGTCTATTGAAATGTGTACACAAAAGAAATGATTAGCCAAATAAAACGAAGTAATAGACAAATATAGAAACTCTGATGAAAGAGATAAGTGATTGGACTAGTAGTCCATACACAAAAAGTTGGAATAGAAATGAGCCATTGCACCAAAGAAAGATCAATATGAAATTGATTGTGAGGATACATAGTCTCATTTGGTAAATACAGCTACTTTCAAGTTCCTTATTATTATGGCAATAAAGGAGAACTTAAATTATACGACCCACAGTAAAATCATAATCTATATAAGATAATATCCATGAAAGATTGATGATATCAAAATTATGTTCTCGGGAACTTTAGTTATTTGATCGAATTAAAAAAAAAATCGTTTTTCATGGGATATATTAAAAGGCTTGTATATGTTTGGTCATGAAGTACCATAATTAAAATTCTATTGAGTAAGTTACTAATATTTTCATGACTGAAAAATATGATTTCACATGACAAGAAAGAAATTCATAATAGTAACTTTTATAGTAAGAGCATGAACAATTTGTGTGTACAAAACAAATGGTTAGACGATTGTATCCAAAGAGATTTTTTTTGAAGTGAATAGACTAAGAAATTATTGTTTATGTCAAAGGACAATTATAGACAGAAATCAAAAGACATAAATATTATAATAGAAATCAAAAGAGTTTATTTTGTTTAAGCTCAATTCCCAAAAGAGATATATTTGATTGGAATGCACATCCTGAAGATATTGCTTCCAAGAGAAGAAATGTGATAAAGTGTATGGTTGTACTCTTTTTCGTTATCATGGTTTTTATCCCACAGGATTTTTCCACGACAATTTTTTAATGAGGCAACAAAGAATAGACAAATGATAGACACCCAAATAGAATGTTATAATTTCAAATATGAACGTCTATCACCCTTATAAATCCTTTGTGATAATGAGTTTTAGCAAGAAGCAACTTGAATAATATAAAGACACATGTCCTGCAGAAGAATGGCGATGTTCATGTCCTACAAGTTCGCTCAAGTGATAATTTTGCTGACTTATTCACCAAGGCGCTAGCCACAACTACTTTCAAGAAGTTAGTTCACTTTATCAGATTACATCATCTCGAAGATCTCGACGTATGTACACTCTTTTTCCCTTAACCATGATTTTTCATGTTAGGTTTTTCTAGTAAGTTTTTTAACGAGGCGGCATCTATGGCGTTTTGGAAACACTTTGATATAATGGACATCAAAGTTACTGAAAATCATAATCTATGACCCACAGTAAGATCATTCAAGTTCCTTATTATTCTGGCAATAAAGGAGAACTTGAATTATACGACCCACAATAAAATCATAATTTGTATAAGATAATATCCATAAAAGATTGATGATATCAAAATCATGTTCTCGGAAACTCTAGTTATTTGATACAACTAAAACAAATTCGTTTTTAATGGGATATATTAAAAGGAGAACTTGAATAAAGGAGAACTTGAATTATACGACCCACAGCAAAATTATAATATATATAAGATAATATCCATGAAAGATTGATGATATCAAAATCATGTTCTCGTGAACTCTAGTTATTTGATCGAATTAAAACAAATTTGTTTTTCATGGGATATATTAAAAGGCTTGTATATGTTTGGTCCTGAAGTACCATACTTAAAATGTTATTGAGTAAGTTACTAATATTTTCATGACTGAAAAATATGATTTCACATGACAAGAAAAAAATTCATAATAGTAACTTTTATAGTAATAGCATAAACAATTCGTATGTACAAAACAAATGTTATACGATTGTATGCCAAGAGACTTTCTGGTAAGGTTTTTAACGAGGCAGCATCTATGGCGTTATGAATATTTGTGATGTCCATTAAAGAAAGTCTTAGATTTACTTGATTGTCAAATCTACTTGTTTCCCAAGTTCTACTTGGTTTCCAAGCTATTGTAGTCCTATATAAAGGACTCATTACTAATGGAATAAAACACACCAATTCCTCTCTTCTCTTATTTACTTACAACAATTAATGTATTGTTCTATCTTTCTCTCGCTTTTATTTATCTCTCTCTCGCTCTTTCTCTCTGTGGAAATAACGAGCATTCCTAGCTAGTCCATCTGCAGTCCCATTGTGGGTTCTCGGGATGTGACAAATCTCAAAGACAGGGAAGCAGATCAGCAGTGTTTGAATCGCCTCTAGTTCTGTAGCAAAACTCAGCCAGTCCTGTGGCTCCGTTATCATTGCGATAATGTCCTTGCAATCAGTGTTGAACCTTTGGCAAAAAGAATATTGGAGCATACATTCCATTGCCCATCCAAGAGCCTCTAATTCCAAATGAAGCGCTGTCTCCCGCTTGCTCAGATTACGCGACCCCAAGAGCTCAATTTCCCCTTCTCGCTCTTCCACACCCAACCGCATCCACTAAACTGATCTGTGGCGGTCCAAGAACCATCCACCATACAGATATTCTCCAGACATAAGGTCTGTGCGATTCACTTCTTTGCATAATCGGATTTTGATTGATCGACTCGTTAGCGCTAAACCACGATCGACTTTCCAAAGATGGTTTGTAATCTACGTTTGTTTTAATATTATATGTACACTATTATTCACTACTCAAATAATGTTAATCATACTTAAATAAGTTATTTTGGAAATAAATACTATGATTTTTTTTTTTTGCCAGTTAACAGATTAAAACAATTTGTCATTGATAATGATGACCGAATTTGAAAAGAGATACTTAGCTTCTATAGGAAACTGATAATATTTACTCACAAATACTCTCTCACCCATAGAAAATATCCATTCAAACGGTAAATTTTCTTTGAATTCACATTATTTATGTAACCGCCACAAAAAACTTGGTAACCAATTTAAAAGAAGTTATTTACTTTATGACCGATAAAAGTAGTTTTCTATTAATTGAATATTTATTTGTTTAACCGCCTCTAATAATGATTCGAATTCATATTGTATTTTGAAAATGATTTCCTCTTTAATAAGAGATATTCACTTTCTAAATAATATGATACCATAAAATTATTGATTAAAGTAGTTTTCTTTTTAAATTGATATTTTTCTAGAAACAACACTTAAAATGGAAAAACTTCCGATCGATATTCTCAGCCAAATTATAGCCAATAAATTTGTTTAACATAATAAAGTTTTGTAACTATTTTGAATCTCTTTTAAATGTACCTTCTAATGGAAGTTTTATTAATTTCATTTCTCGTACAAACTTCTAATGGATTTTGCCTCCGCTAGTTTTCCTATATATTAAAATTGATATATCTTCATATATCATAGCAGCCCTTAGACGTCTAGCGACATACTATTCTTGCTCTATGTTATTAAATTTCTTTGAAACATTCTCATTCATTTGTTTACCCACTTGCGTTTGTATTCTATTTCTGATGGTGATTTAGGTTTTCTTATTACTCATGCAGATGAATCTTCACATCTTTTACTGCCAAGCAAATCACAAAGCAATTGAAAATGAATTGTGTTCAGCTTCAGATCCACTACTGCCGGAGAAATTTGACGGACATAATTTTCGGATTTGGAAACTAGAGATGAAACTATATCTATCGCATTTGAAGTTGGGGAAGTATCTTTTTGAGGACAAACTAGCTAATTCTGTTGGTAACACTGATGTCTTCAATTTAATAAGTGAAAAGGCATGGATGCATGGTGATTTTATGTGTAAAAGTGATATTAGGCCAACTAATCGACCCCTTTTAGGCATTGTATTATGAGGTTAAATTTCCAAGACGTTGTTGTTATCTTTGGAGAAGATTCACAAGGCTCATGAGGCGGCAACATTTTGCAACTGTTAAGTTCTTACATTTCAAAATGGACTCTAAACCTCATGTTCAACAAATTGAGCAGCTTTATTTAGTTTGCTACGATTTGACTTCACAGAGTATTTCGCTGTGTAATATTTTTATTGTAATATGTTTGATTGAGAAGATTCATGTGAATTCAGTGAATTTCAGGTTTTATTTGAGGCGAATTCGAGGTGGGTTAATGCATTTAGATCATATACTCAGCATGATAAAGTTTAGGGCATGTTTATTGGTAATATCTTAGCAGAGGTTCTTAACTTTTCTAAGTGACGTTTCTTAACTTTTAACTAAGAAAACCTAAGAACCATCTCTTAAATAAGAGACTTAAGAGCCGTCTCTTAGCCAAAAATAAAATTAAAAAAAAATTAAAAAAAAAAGAGACAAATTATGTTAAGAACCCCAACTTAAGAGACCGATGATAAACATGGCCTTAAATATCTAAACAAGAACCTCATGAAAAATCAATCGTGTTCCATTCCACATGGGAATTTACAAGCCATCATCGAAACATTGTTCAAAAAACAAGGCTCCACTGATAAGAAGTCGAAAGGAATTTGGAAAACATTACTATTTTAATACTATCTAAACTTCTATTTTGAACTTCTTGATTGTTGTTAATTTTTTGTTCCATTTAAATTTTTATTATCTAATAATAAATTCATTATTTTTTATTATTGTTTCATCATTACTATTTTTTATTATTCGCCAACTTGTAGCCAAAGGGCGCGGCTTTTTTGTTTCCAGAACATTTCCTCGGCCTTAAGGGCCTCAGATAAGTCCTTTAACGCACCCGATAATTCCTCCACCGAAGCATTATCATCATTGTACAACGACTCAATCTTTTCCTTTAATTCCTCTACTTGTTTTCTGAATTCAAATCATTCAGCTTTCTCCATTGACTAAGTGCTTTTCAGCAGTTAGCAATGTGTGACATTATGTTTGCATCAGTAGGTAGCTCAGGAGAGTTCCACCCTTCTTATACAATGTTCCGTATTTCCTCGCTATCTAACCATCTTTTTCAAATTTGAATTTCTTCTTCGCTCTAAATGGCTTATATAGTATGTTTGCCAGAACCGGACGATGATCTGATCCCCATAATCTCAGATATCTCACTGAACAATGAGGGAATTTTTTCTGCCAGTCTCCATTACCCAATGCTCTATCCAATCTGAATCTGACAGTATTTACTCCACGCTTTCCAACCCAAGAAAGCTTATTCCCAGAACATGGGAATTCTAACATACCACAGTCACTTATCATTTGCTTAAATGGGAGGAAATAACTACCTGAGCGAACTCTTCCCCTCTCTTTTTCCTTGTGACAAGATATCTCATTGAAACCACCAATTATGAACCATGCTCCATCTTTTATTGTTGTGAAGCGCGTAAGGCGCTCCCAGATGCGCTTCTAGACTAAATCTCTACGATCTAAAACAGGATCACCATAAACGAAAATCATGTAGACTTTTATTCCATCAATTATTGCAGATACATCAATTATGCGATTATTAGAAAATAAAACCTTAACTTGCAAATAATCCATAAAAAAAACGCTAAACCATCGCTTTGGCCATGAGGCTCAACGGTAAACAACTTCTCAAACCCTAAGTCAGCCTGAATGTTTTGCAATAGTAGCTTCCTATTCTTCGTCTCAGAAAGGAACAGTAGTAATGGGCGATGCTTCTGATACATCTATGTGAGGCGTCGAACTGTGAGGTTGTTCCCTATCCCTCGACAGTTCCAACAGATTGCCTTCATAGATAAAATTTGGTGGATTTTTGGAATCCATCGGAACCTTCTTGTTTCCCTATGTAACCTTCATCACTCTCCTTGCCCATGCACCACTTCTCCCTCGTTCCTTTCCTCGTCCAAAAAGGGACGAGTTACCAGTTCCACAATTGTTCTTCAACCACGTTGAAGCCATCCTCTTTTCATCTCTATTCATAGGAAATAGAGACTTAGCTGCACTCTGTGTCAGCTTCGTATTAGAGCCCTCTGCTGATTCACTTTGAACCGGAGTTTGCATCTTCCTTTGCCACTCAAAAGAGGTTGGAGAACCACTAACAGCCAAATTCATGTCTTGTCTTGTTTTATCTTGAAGATCCATAGTAGCAAGCTATACTCCCAACAGATCATCGTCATCAACAATCATGAGCTCGTCTCCTATTATGTCCTCCATTATAGCATCATCACCGGGCTATTCCTCATATGCCAAAGCACCGATCATATCCGCATCAGATGGTGGGATCCTCTCTTCCTCATGAAAACCCACGTCTGAATCCATACGAGTACGATCAGCTGGTGGCGTCACTCGAAATGTTACATTGCAGTCAACAATCTGCTATGGGATCCTCACACTAGAGCCCTCATTTGCCTTTTCAAACAGTTGTTCCTTAGCAGTATGCTCTATTCCTTTTGCAGCCATAAGAGTTGAGTTGGAGCTTTCTCCCTTATGTTCTACAAATTGATGCTTCTCTTTCCATATCCGAGTATGGTCCACCCTTCTTGTGCCTCTAGAGTATGGATTAAATCTCTCCTCCCTCTTGTTACCATTGCATTGAGGGCCTTAATGTGCCGTACGTGGCGCTCGAGCATCTGATATAGGAGCATACTTTCTCTCATACATGCCATGAGGAGGAATCATACGGTTTTCTACAGGACGAACCTCATTTTTCACACTGCTAGCATAGTCTGGCTCTCTCTGAATCCGAGCAAAAACAGAGGCCGGAGACAGTTGATTCGCTATGCAATCCTCCTTCTCATGTGTCATGAAACCACATATTGTACAATGTTTGAGTAGTCTCTCATAGTACAAATTGATGGTAACCTCTTCTTTATTCTTTGTTTGAGTCGAGGATCACTCTTATCCTACCTTATGTTGTGTCCACATCATCCGCCTTACCCAATGTCGCCCCAATACTCACTAGATTCAAAACAGTAGAAAAGTGAAGTTGAATTCCTTGTAGTTGAATCCAAAAGGGTATAAGAGAGGGGTAGTCTTCCTCAATAACAGGTTCCCATTTGAAAAGCACAAACATATGATAATTAAAGTGAAACTGTGCTTGGCTAAGAACATGATTCAAGTCTTCCTCATTCTTAAATCTGAGAAGGAACCTTCCATCTCCAAGCTCACACGAAGCTATCTTATCAGCAAGACACCCATTGAGCCGACATCTTTTCAAGGAGCTTTTCAATACTCTGTTTTGTTTTTTTGAACCAAAACCTTTCCAATAAGAGAAAGGCTATACTCCTTCACCAAATCCTCATCCGCTGCATCCGGAAGCTGAATTGGGGCATCATCATCATCCTCATACAAAATCCCTTTACCCTTATGAGCCATATGCAGTATGTAGAGAGAGTACCAAACAAATATTAGTTCAACACGCAAAGGCGCTTGACTTTCCAATATAATGATCATACAAAGGTACTGATCAAGGCTAATCAGATGGATATCCTTAAACAAACACAATCAGCGCTAGTACAGGCCAGAGACGAAATAGATCTGAGAGGATCCCTAAACCTGAGAGAACAGAGCAGAGGTCGCGTCAGATGGGATAGAGTAGATCCAGTTTTGTGGCGAAGAAGATATCCAAACTGAGACGAGGATGATAACCTGTGAAGGAAAGGGCCACAACCAGATGACAAAGATCAATCTGGTGTGGGAGAGGATCATAATCCAAAGAGGAAATCGAGCCGGAAAGTCAAGAATTAGAGCGCAGTTTTCCTCCATGTCGCCTTCTTAGTCGCCATCAGAGCTAGGGATTTAGATCCCTAGACTTTTTCTCCAATCAATATCATTTATGCTCAACATATTTAGATGTTCTTATAATCCCTTTAAAAATGATTATTTTTTATAAATTACCAGCCTGACATCTGAATTCTATAACATTCGTTTTGCCCAAACCCAGCGAATAAATTTTGGAGTATTATCAAGAAGGACATAGTAATTCGTTTTAAAATAAACAAAAAAAAATCTTAGAGTAACTATTCGAGTGGAAGATTTGGCATTGAAGTCACTAATTAATCATTTGTGAAAACGTTTGACATCGTAAAGATGCACCAAACCAGACAAAAAAAGTATTACAAGCTAAAAATAGATAGGTCTAAATTATTCTTGCAAATCCTGAACATCTTCATTACCATCATCTTCTTCTCCATTCACTACTTCTCCCCCTGAAACATGACTCTATAGAAATCGCAACACCTTGATAGCTTGTTAAATGTTAATACATCACCTGTTGACCTCAACGTGGAACAAAAACTTATGGCATTCTCCAAAAATACATTGGTGTACCGATTAACTCTTCATCTCGTACAAATGGTCTTAATTATCGCACAATAATGAGCAACGACTTGATGAATCAAGTTAGGAAAACCAATTGATTTCAACCATTTGATTGCCTTCTGATCGCATACTAGACGACCAAAATCTATTTTCTTCTTCTGAACAAGAAGATATAAAAACGGGAGATTATTTTTCACAAGGTATAGAACATTTGTACCTGGAATCTAATTTTTCATGCATACATTGTACAAAACATGATAATCAAGACGAAAACTTTCCCATATGTGGCTATGACATATAGTCAAATAAGCAACAGCATGATCCAAACTATCTAGTTCCCACACATGATCATGATCAACATTCGGAGTTCCAAATACACGATCGATTAAAACGGAAGAAAGGTCAAACGTGTCTTCCCTAATCGTGACTCCATTATCAGATCCAAACAAATTTGCAAGACATTATCTAACTATTCTAGGAGACAATGCTCTAAGATTCTTCATTGTATTCATCCAACCTACACTAGCTATGATTTTGCGAACTTTGTGAAGATTAACCTCAGGTGACATGATACCTTGAGCTAGAAATCCTCTCATGCAAAGATCATTGTACTTGAACCGAGCTTCATCAGAAATGAATCGAGTCAATGAGCCTTGAATAGAATCACATTCCAAACAGCCTATGGCTTTGACCGGAATACGTTGAGTTCTCCATTGATTGAATTAGGGATTCACAAAAGAGAAATATAAGATTTTACTTCAGTTTTCATTTGTAAGAGTTATGCTGAGAATCGAGAACGTCATATCACTGATTGTTTATCATGCGGGAAGCTTGATAAATACACATATTGTATTCAGAAGTTCATCTTAATTAGCCCAGCACAGTAGATATCAAATGTTGTAATGGACTAATTATATATCTCAACTCAAAATATCTAAACTTTACAAATGTTCATAACTATATTGTATTTAGTAAATACTTAACGGTATATGCGTATTTTGAACAATTAACACATTGACCGTATTATGATATCAAATGTTGTATTGGACTAATTATATATCTCAACTCAAATATCTAAACTTTACAAATGCTCATAACCATATCGTCTTCAGCAAATACTTGAGGGTATATGCCTATTTTGAACAATTCACATATTGACCGATTTTCTTGCATTTTTTTATGTATTAGTTTATTTTGTTTTCTTATTAATATTTCTTAACCAATATGATTTTTATTATAATCTAAATTATAACTCATTTACTCCCTACAATTAAACCAGATAAATTTTGGATTATAACCCCTATTTTCAACTTTTACTATCAATGAAAACTACATAATATCTCCAATTGTTAACAAACATTAAAAAATTGATGATCCCTTAAATGTGAACATTTAAAATAATTTAAAACATATAACTAAAGCCCTAATTTTATATAACATACTTATTTGCATCAAGATTTAATATATTTAAAGCCAAAATTCAGATTCGCAGATAATATATGTACTTCAAAACAAGTCTAAAACTTTAGTAACCCAAGAGTCATGTCTCTCAGTCAAAAAGGACATAACTCTTGACTTTATTTTAATTATAAGTACACAGATCGGCTCATTTCCCCCAAAACCCTAATTTGCTTTCATTTGTGTTGTCGTCTCTTCAGCATCCGGATTTGGTGAGTTTTTTTTTCTAATATCACATTCAAGTATGAGTTTTTGATGTAGGTTCTAGACTTGATAGAGAACTGTAATAGAATATATGTAAGATATTAGATGATCTACCTAATGATTTAGTTTTTATTGATTGTAACGGTGTCTTTAATATAAACAGCAATCATTTGTGTATGTTATGTACTCTTTCAAGTTATCGATTTCCCTTTATTTCATATATTAGATTCATCTCTTTTAATCCTATTTTCTTTTTATGACCAAGGTAAAATGGCAGACAAGAGTGACTTGAAGTTGAAACTTCCATTGGAAGGAGACATGGCTCAACCTATCAAGAAGCTTATCAGAAAGCAAGGATGGAATCTCAAGCCCATTACAGAGCTATGCTCGTGATGATGAAGGAACAAGGTGACACTAAAGATGTATTGCATGATGTGAAGCTTAATGTTAACTCCATATCTGCCAAACTCGAGTTGCTTGATGACCTTATTAAAGAAGTTGAACTAAAGTCTGAGAAGGAGAAACTTGAATCTGAACTACGCCTTGCAGAAGTAAAGGTATAGCCGATGTGAAGGTCTCAGTGATCGATTGGTACAATCTTAGGGAGCCAAGCATGTATGACTAAACTTTCACTGACCTAAATCTCTTAAACTCGACTTTTGTTTAGTTTTTTTGTTTATTTTGTTTAAAACTCTGTTTGTGGTAATTTTCAATTTGTTTACAACCAGAAAATTACTCATTATGTGATCGGAGACAATTTCAACCCTAAATCGTTTTAACTTTTTTCACTGTCTTTGTTTAAAATTTGAATTTAGGATTGGCTGTAATTATATTGATCTTATAGGGAAAATATAAAGATTGCTAGGTTTAGTGTGAGTTTATGATTAGAACTTTATTAAAATCATCTTATGGAAATAATCATTGTTAAATGTTTAGATATAAATCATTTATCCAATCTAGGGTTACATTATCGTGAGCATATAGCCTTTAAGTCTTGCAAACTCAATGATGATAGTTATTAGTCTCTAGGTGTGTAATGATGATACCTTAAAATATTTATGACACCAAATTTTTGGGATACTGTTAATTAACAGTATAAACACTATACAAAAATATATATTATAGTACTAATTGAATTTTATAGTTTGTAAAAAAATATGTCATTTCTGTGTTAGGTGATTTGATTACAACACTATATTATGAATATATCCAAGTAAATAGAAGATATTTAGAATATATATTTTAAATTTTGTAGGAAATTCTAATAATCATTTCTATAAATGAATGCACCGCTATTGAACTAAACTCTCTAGTTTCCAAGTCAAAATTAAAAACAAAAATAATGTATCCCATTAATTAAATTATTTATTTTTAATTTATGCAGTTTTTCAAATCATGATGGATAGTTTACGGTTTTTTTTAAATAGTGGGTTTCTTCAATAAATTTTAGATACAGATTTTGGTAGGTAAGACTCGATGTTCAATATAATTCTTTAGTCATTCTATTTTTAAATTACACTGATTATACATATAATTTACATTTAAGTTATCATCTTCATAATGATGTCAAAGTTAGAATAAAAATTTATTCTTAAAAAAGGTTAATCAGAGACATCTATATTAATTCTTTATTATCTGATTCTTTCTCACCCGATAGTCAAAGTTCAAAGAATATCCATAGTCTAAAAACGAACTCCATCGATAAGTTAATTTTAAATCCTCATATTATAGACCAACCTATAAATATTTTTTCATTTCCAGCTTTTTTTATATAGAGTCTTCTAAATCAGCTATTCATTTTAGTTTTCATAAGACATTATTATTATTTTATCAAAATATAATAATACAGATTGATATAAAGGAACTTTAGTTTACTTAATATCAAAGAGGAATATACATCAATGATACTATAGTTTCTAATAAATATCTACACTGATACGTGAAAACTTATTTTTTAACCTACTTTGTAAATCACACCCTCCCAGAAATTATATATAAACACCATAGAAACCACATATCAGTTAAAGAATTTAGTAAAATGTCTATTGACAACTTAGAAGATTTAAATTCAACAGAAACATACTACATTATCCGTGTGAAGACTAAAAGTATATGCAAAGAACATATCATTCACTAGGGTGCACTTAATATGGTGTTGATCGATGAAAAGGTACTTGTAATTCAAAGTGATATATACTTCTCTTTGATATATTGAATACAAATGATTGAATTTTGTTAATGGGCTTAAAATCAAGCAAGAGTGAGAAACAAATTCACTCGTCAGTATGAATCTCATCTAAAGGAAGGAACTTGGGTCGAGATTGAAGATTTTTGTCTTGTCACTAAGCATGTAGATGAACAAGTTGACGGTTACATACCTTTTATTATTGTGTTTATCATTTCTACTACTATCAAGAGAATCTAGTTCATGGAAGGTTGTTTATTGATACTAAGCTTTAAGTTAATTTTAATTTTGTTACACGTGCTCTCATATATATTTTTTTGGTTTTTGCAGTAACAAGAAAACATATCAGTGGGAAGAGGTTATCAAATCATTCGTAAACTAAATTTAAGATTTATCTAAGTTCATGTAATTTTCTTAAATAATGTTATTTGTTAATGTTTTAGACTAACTATAAATTCTATTATTTGATTTATGCAAATATCTCTCAATTTTATTGGATGGTATAATGTATCACTAAAATGTTATATTATTAAATTCTACAAAATATTCCGCATGTATAGTATTTATTATTATTATAATACATTGAATAGTTATTGAGGTTTATTATTAGGACTTTTATTGTTTATCGACCTAAAGATAATAATAAATTTGATTAAGTTAAACATATGGTTTTAATTTTGGTGGCTCTTAAAATTTAGTGTTTTAAAGCCAATGTTTCACTACGATATTAGCCCATGTTTGTATGATTGCCTTCACTAAATAACAAATTAAATTACTCGAGCTTTGTTATATCAGATTAATTAACATTGTCTTAATACGCATACATGATTAAACATAATATGAGTTTTCATGAATATTGTTTTTTTGAGGGAGAGAGAGAGAGAAAACAAAATGAGTTTGAGATAAATAGATACAAAACCTAATGAGATAGAGATATATAAAGAAAGATGGAGTGAGTGTGGAAGAATTACATTCTACTTAATAATAGTATACATACAATATATGAATGATATTATTGTCCGCACATGCGTGCGGATGGTCCACCTAATTAATTAATACTCCCTCCGTTACAAAAGGATTCATGTTTTAGAAAAAAAAATTGTTTCAAAAAGTTACATTTTTAATATTTTTAATGCATTAATTAATGATAAATGTAAATTTCGAAATGTTTATTAAAATTATTGGTTAAAAGTTATTGAAAATAGTTAACTACAGAAAATAAGATATCGGTAACGAAAAATTATATATTTTTTTAATAAGTGTGAAAACTCTAAAACATACAATTTTTGACAGAATGAATAATTATTAAGTCAATAGCACATGTTGTAATTATTGTGATGAAAGAATGGTTAATCTCAAAAGATACTTTTTTTAATAATATATATAACACAACTATCACTACAAGAAAACAAGGCATACACCGACGGAAATTCCGACGGTGTCATATTTCCTCGGAAACATCCGACGGAATTCCGACGAAATGCCGAGGAAACTAAAAAATCGTACTTCCTTGGAATTTCGTCGGAAATTTCCGACGAAATTCCGAGGAAACTCCATTTGTCGGAATAAACCAAAAAAATTCCGAGGAAACATATTTCGTCAGTTTTTTTCCGACGAAATTCCGAGGAATCTATCCGTTAAAAGAGCCGTTGTGGGTAGCCGTTGTGAGTGTTGAATATTTCCGACGAAATTCGGAGGAGTCATCAAAATTTCGTCGGAAATGACGGCAGCATTTCATCTATAAATACAAACACCCCTCACCCTCTTCATTCACTCAATATTTCATCTTCTCACTCACTTTACACACGAAATATTTTCAAAAAAACATGTCTTCTTCAAATTATTATCGTTTTTGGATGGATCGACCTCATATGGATCCTAACACGAGATTGCTTACGGATGAATATCAAGAAGGTATAGTCGAATTCATGGGGCTAATTCAACGACAACCGGAAGCGAAAACGGGTATGTTAAGATGTCCTTGCTCTACTTGTAAAAATAAAAAGGTTATAAAAGAGTGGGATGTTTCGACACATCTATATTTGAATGGGTTTACACGAAGTTACAAAATTTGGTATCATCATGGAGAAACTGATTATGAATATGGTAGTACTAGCGAACCTCAGACTGCGGATAGGTTAGAAGAACCAATTAGAACGGATGTAGATTATGGTGTAGGTACTGAGCAGATGGTACATGATCATTTTAGAGAGGAAGAATTACCCAATGCAGAAGCTAGGGGATTTTTTGATATGTTGGATGCAGGCAAACAACCTTTGTACGAAGGTTGCAGAGATGGTCATTCGCCTTTATCATCTGCAACAAGACTGATGGGCATTAAAACAGATTATAATTTGGCTGAAGATTGTGTGGATGCGATTGCTGATTTTGTAAAAGGTGTTCTACCAGAAGATAATCTAGCTCCGGGTTCATACTACGAGGTTCAGAAACTCGTTGCTGGTCTTGGTTTATCGTATCAGGTAATAGATGTATGCATCGATAACTGCATGATATATTGGAGGGCGGATGAGAACCGGATTCAGTGCAAATTTTGTGGGAAGGCTCGTTATAGAGATACTAGTGGAAGAGTTCCAGTGCCATACAAAAAGATGTGGTATTTGCCGTTGACAGAAAGGTTGAAGAGGTTGTATCAGTCTGAACGCACAGCCCAACCAATGAGATGGCATGCAGAGCATTCAACAGATGGTGAGATTAGACATCCTTCAGATGAAAAAGCTTGGAATCATTTTCAATCAACATATCCAGAATTCGCATATGAGAGAAGAAATGTCTACCTTGGATTATGTACCGATGGTTTTAGCCCATTTGGCAAGCATGGAAGACAATATTCGCTATGGCCAGTCATTCTTACACCATACAACTTACCACCAAACTTGTGCTTGCGCCGAGAGTTTTTGTTTCTCTCCATTTTCGTTCCCGGGCCAGAGCATCCTAGGAGATCACTTGATGTGTTTCTTCAGCCACTAATATATGAGTTGCAAGAACTATGGGCTCAAGGTGCTGAAACATACGATGTTTCGTGTAAAGAAAACTTTCAAATGCGGGCAGTACTTATGTGGACAATAATTGATTTTCCAGCATATGGTATGTTATCTGGATGGACAACGCATGGAAGGTTATCATGTCCATATTGTCAAGATAACACAGATGCTTTCCAACTAAAACACGGAAGGAAAACGTGTTGGTTTGACTGTCACAGGAGATTCCTACCACCTGATCATCCATATCGTAGGAGTAGGACTTTGTTTACGAAGAACAAGAAGGTGTTTGATAGTCCACCTCCGAAAATTTGTGGGGCAGATTTGTTAAAACAGTTAAGAGATTTTGGTGCAGAAAGGACGCCAGACGTTGGTGGACATGTGCATTATCCAGTAGATGGTGTTGAAGAACTACATAATTGGCACAAAAAGAGTATTTTCTGGAATCTACCATACTGGAAGGATCATCTGCTGCGGCATAATTTAGATGTCATGCATATTGAGAAGAACTTTTTTGACAATATCATGAACACGATCCTTAACGTCCAAGGTAAAACAAAAGATAATTTGAAGTCAAGACTTGATTTAGTCGATATATGTGCTCGTTCCGAACTTCATGTTGATGAGAATGGTAGGGCTCCTGCTCCCATATACTGACTGGATGCAGCGGCAAAAGATGCGTTCTTTGATTGGATCAAAGGAAAGACACCAAAATCGATTAACGAGACGGTGTGGGCGGAGTTGATACAATACTGGGAGAAGGACACGACGCAAGACCGATCGGTGACCAACTCTGGCAACCGCAAGAGCGAGCGTCGCGGGAAGGGCATATTCAAGGACAACTTGGGTGCCCAGAGTATTCACACTCTCAGAGATCGAATGGTAAGTTAAATCTATTTTTTATTTCAAATCTTTAGACATTTTTATTTCAATTTTTAATGCATTTCTTACATTTGTTAGGCGGAAAAAAATGATGGTGAGCCGGTTGATGATCTCCCCTAATGAGGATGGCGTATACCAACAAAAAGACCGGCGAGATTTCGGATGGTCTTGTGAGGGAAGTGGTCGACCTGGTCCAAAGCCAGAAGGATGACGAAGAGTTCCGCCTATCTCAGCTTCACTCTGATGAGGACGCCACTGCTGCTGCTTCCACCAACTTGTCTCGAAGTCAAAGAAACGAGCTCGTTGAATCTGTAAGATCTTCAATTTTATTTTTACTATATTTTCATTTCTTTTTATTTTTTGCTATTAAATTATTATGTTTTCTTTTCAGGCGGTTCCAAAGAGAAAAGGGCGTTCATTCAGTTTGGGTCGTCGATCTCCATCGATTGCTTCTTCTTCATCAGCACCTTTTGTTGATCCGGCACTTATGGAGCAGCTAAAGAACAAGGATGAACGGATATCAGCACTGGAGAGCCAGAACAACACCATTCTTGCTAAGATGGCCGCGCAACAAGCTAAAGTGGATGCAGCGGAGAGGTCGAACGCCCAGATGATGGAAATGATGAAGAGAATGTTCCCGCACGAGTTTTAGTTTGCATTATTTTTTTAATAAAACTTTTTTTAATGTCTTTTTTTAATTTGTAAAACTTTTAATATTATAATATAATTTTTATTTGCGATTAAATTTAATAATTTAAAATTAAATTAAAAATACAAAATATATTAAAAATTAATTATTTAAAAAAAATCAGATTGCAAAAATACCGAGGAAAAAGGTCCTTCGGAAATTTCCGAGGAGTACAGTTCCTCGGAAATTTTCCGAGGAGTACTGGCCCTCGGAAATTTCCGAGGAAACAGTTTCCTCAGAAATTTCCGAGGAACTGTATTCCTCCGAAATTTCTGAGGAAATTCCGAGAAAAACTTTCGTGGGATTCTTCCTCGGAATTTCTTTGGAACGTCCGACAAAATTCCGACGAAATACGTGTTTCCGACGAGTTTTTTCCGACGAACTCTTTCGTCGGAATACCGTCGGAATATGCCTATTCTGACGAAACTCCGACGAAATTTGTCGTCGGAATTACGCTGTTTTCTTGTAGTGTATAGTTTAGTAGAAACAGTTTTATAAGAGCACAAGGCCTACAAAATATCTGAACCGGACATGAGCTCAGATGTTTGCTCTAAAGAACGCTCTAAAGAACACTCTTCATTGGTTTGATTGATGGGATTTAAGTAAGGGTCTGATTGGGGCTTCATGTGCTTCGACGACAAAAGTGTTTTCTGTGTCAATCAGATGTAATCTGTTAGCTGATTTTATTGATCTGAGATAGATTATGCATCATCGCCCGTTAACAACAAGGTCATCCACATTAACAAAAAATTGAAAAGAGCGAATTGTCCGAGGCAGCAAGCATAAAACCAGTTCCCTTATAGCCGTCCTAGAGAATTGTTTGGTAACTTGGAGTTGTTGTAATTGTTCTATTAATGATTGTGACAGCTTGTATAGGATAATTTTGGGTTGCTATGGCTTTGAATGAGACCCTTCCATTGTTACTACTCCTGTAATAAGTACCTGCTTTCAGCAACAACCTTCGGAGAAAGTTTTGTTTCCATTACTTATCCTGCTGTCCCGAGTGCTTCAGGTTATGAGTAAAATTTGAGCACATGCTCCTCTAACTAAAACCAGAACACGTTCCAACTAGCTGAATCTAGTAGATTTATCCTACACTATATAAGCTTAGAAAAGTTAATGGTGATGCAGACTAATACACAACCTTAAGATAATCACACCCAAAAAGAAATGAATAGAGCTTGAAAGAGAATGGAAATATCAAACTCACCAAGAACCGTTGCAATTTCCAGTGCTATTTACAAAACAGTTTGAATTGGAATTAAAAAGCATAACTCATTACTTAAGCAAATAAGAAGTCTTTCTATGTTGGGCATCATCCTCTCATCGGAACAACATTTTAAGCTCCTCAAGTCTGGCGGACCGGACTTCTTCGTCAGTCAAAGCTCCAGCAATCATCCGCTGCTTCCTCGCCTGAACTTGTTGCATCCGTTCCTCCACTGTATTCTGCACACAATCATCCAAAGACAAACCATGTTAGTTAAGAGATGGATTACTTACAAAAAAAAACACCTGGAGAATGCAGTTTATAGTGGTACCTTGACAATGAATCTTCTGACGCATACAGTTCTTTTCTGCCCTATGCGATGAATTCTCATGATCGCTTGCTCTTCCACCGCCGGGTTCCACCATGGATCCTATGTGTTTCAAGAAAACAAATAAGATATCATCACCGTCATCATTTCTTTATAATCAAGAAGAATTTAAGACATATTTACCATTAAGAAGACATTTGAAGCTGCCGTTAGATTCAGACCAACTCCTCCAGCTTTTAGAGACATAAGCAGAACCTGTACAAGCATAAAGATTTGTAAGATCTCTATTCCATTCAAATAGCTTTAGAAAAGATCTATCTACTTACTGTTTTCTGTTTGGTTTCATTGAACTCTTTTAAGACCTTTTCTCTGGCCTTCTGAGCCAGCTTTCCATCGAATCTAAGAAACTCGATTCCTCTTCTTCTCAATGGAATCTCCAGGAGATCCAAAAACGAAGTCCACTGGCTAAAGACAATGCTCTTCTCTCCCGTACCATACATCCGAATCTTTTCCAAGCATTTGATCAGCTCTGAGACCTTTGAAGACTCCCTCCAGTTCTTTACAACATCAACACGGAATATACTCTCTGTTGGGCATGAGATGAGTTCTGTTTTCTTCAGTATTGTCCTGCAGATTGGGCATACACCACAAGATGTAGAGCGCCAGCTAGTAAGGAGACATTCACGGCACATTCTGTGAGCACAAGGTGTGAGAATGGGATCATCTGCAGACTCCAGACATATGGGACACTCTTTGCTGTTGCCATCACGTATGTCTTGGATAACTTCTTCGATGTATGCCCGACAGGGAGATTTTTGAGAAACTGAGTCAGTGTTGTTGCCAAGAAATCTCCTTGCGAGGCTGTCTAAGTCAGCATATTGTTGTGAATCTGCCCGGCTGAAATTTTTCAGAATGTATTAGAATCCACTTCCAAGGGATAATAAGTCTACTACAAAAGTACCTCATAACTAGAAAAGGGTGGTTGCAACATTGGCGTAGACGGAGGAGGATCTCAAGGATGTTTGCATAGTTGTGAAGAACTCTTCCTTGTGCCACAAACTGGTCAAATTGGACCTGTTTCCAAACAAAGAAAGAAGGTTACGCATTTGCCAAGGCATTGTCAATCCTTGAAACAGGTTATGATTATGCTGTTATTGTGCTTGAAGTCTGGAACTATAACACGTACTTTAGATCTCTTGAATAGGGCAGTATAGAAGTCACTTTCTGCTTCAGATTGTTCACATTCAATGACTTGAACATCGGTTGGAGGAAGTTCAAGAATTAGACTGAAAGTTTTACAGATAAAGTCAGATGAACGTTAAGCATAGGACAAGCAAAAGAAAAAGATTTTAGCAGTGAAAAGCATCTACCTTCCTTCTTTGTCCCTCGTCTCCTTTGTTCTTCTCAGCATCAATGGCCTCAAAATCGCCTTGATCAGCTTTAGTCCTCGTGGATCACCATTTTCATAAGGCTTCTGAATCAACTTATTCCACCTGTGTATAAACCATACCCACATACATTAAGTTTTAAAGTTCTGTAGCAAAAGATAGTAAAAGATTTTGGATGATAACTCATCATACCAAGCCCAGTTGCACCATGGTTCGACATGAAGGAAGCATAGAAGACTGTAAAGATCTTCAAGCTTGTTCTACATTGAAGAGGTATAGAGCCAGTCAGTACCAAAATAGTTTACTCTCAGATTATCTATTCACAAGTTGCTTTTAGTATCTTACTTGTAAGGGAGTCCCTGTCAGACACCATCTGCAGTGTGAAGACAACTCAAATGTAGCTTTAGCAGCTTGTGTTTTCCATGATTTGATCGTGTGAGCTTCATCAAGAACAATCCTGTACCAATCAATTCTGTGGAAAATACTGCTCGCCATATCCTGCGTGTCATGATTCTCAAAATTTAAGTTCAACTAAACTGATACACATTAGGGACTGAAGTGATCCATGAGTACTTTCTTACCTGCTTGTAAGCCGAGGTTAAGACACCATAAGTTGTCAAGACCACATCATGACTCGCTATAGCTTTGGCGTCCTGTGTCCTATCCCCTCCATAGTAAACTAACACAGACACTGTGTCAGGTGTCGAATGAGTCTCAAGCTCGTCCTGAAATAAAGTGAAAAAATCTATGAGACTTTACTTAAAAGCTATTACAGCATTAAGAAGAAGAAACAGCTAAATCAAGGTAAATCACCTTCCATTGGCTTAACAATGCCATGGGACAAACAATAAGAGTGCCTCCTTTTGCCTTCACACACGTTAGTGCTTTATTACTCTCCTTCCTCTTAGGTTTATCTCCATTAACATCTGCCGCCAACTCATTTTCAGTTTCAGGGTTACCTCGGCCTGGCCGTGCAAGGATTAGTGCAATTGTCATCACAGTTTTTCCAAGTCCCATGGCATCTGCCAATATCTGCAAAGAAAAGTTGCAACGTAAATCAAAACCACAAGGAGAGAATATTGGCCAATCCATGCCACTAGAGAGATGTATACATTGAAGATTAAGCGTGTTCAAAAAACATACTCCGCCTCTTGCCATCTGTGTAGCTGTTGGAAACTGGATTGTTGCTTCACCGCTGAAGATGTTCACATAAATTGAAGGTGCCCTCCTGAATAAAATCACATACAAATCAATGTTATTAGATGAAATAACTTGAATATTTCGCAGTTCCTTGTAAGCATTTGAGATAGTACATACTCGTCACAGATTCGATAAGCCTCCCAACAAGGATGCAGTGTTTCAGCTGCTTTATCAACATCAATTCCTTTTTCAGATTCTGACATCCAGTATAGTGCTTGTTTCTGGTATGGTCTCAGGTTACACGTGAGTGTACTTGGAGCTTCCATTTCCTTAAAGATTGACAAGCGAAGATATTATTAAAATTAGTTTTCTTTCTAAGGACAAGAAAATATTCTTGTAAATATTCCACAACCTCCAGGTTATATGAATCAGCAGCGCCAACGACCCGATTCATATATGACTCAGGAGCATCCTCTTCATCTTTGTTCTGCTCCAGATACAGTGGAGCACCTTTTCTTCTTTTCGCTATGGCCAACAATGCTGCTCTTTCGTCTGAGTCATTCTGACCAATGAAAGCAAGTTTCCATCAAATTTCTAGATACCCACCAAATGAACAAAGAAACTGAAGAGGAACACATACCTCCAAGTTGAGGGAGCGTTTGCGAGAGTCAAGTTCCTGAGGAGTAAACTCAGCCTGTTTGAAGATATACAAATGAGAAACAGACGAGCAATGGACTAGAAAACTGATTCTAAACCAAAAAATAAAAAGTATTGGAACATGAAAATGTGGTACGTGCCTTTTGGTAAGGTTTGATAGTCAAGTGTCGGAAAAGCTGCAGAAGCGGATGAAGCGTGGACTCCAGGTTAGGTGAAGAACCAATCCGCCAAGTGGATTTGCTAACATCAGTGAATATGGAGCTGTGAATGTAGAAACTGCCATCCAAAAGCCATATAAGTTTTCAACAAAACAAGTATCAAACAAACAACAAAAAGAGACAAACACAATCATCACCTGACATATAGCATAATATCTTGCATCATTTGGAGAAACGGTGGGGCTGCTACACATCTGCCAAGCATTTTGACTTTACCAGATCTCAAAAGGCTCACAGACCAGTTCGACCATTCCATTGGAAGCCTTCCAATCTAACAACATACAAATCAAATCATTAGTCTCTTCAGTTGAACTTTCTCTATTGAGAACACGATTATGTTCCAATTCTAATCCCTTAAATGCAAATAACCAAGCTTTCACCTTAATTAAAACCAACTAATAAGATGTTCAAATATCTTTGCAGTAAATGGCTTACCTCTCCACATCTTTTGGTAGAGAAACGAACAATGTTTGGGACTTTCCAGTTGACAGTAGAGGGAAATGCGAAATTCACAACTTCGTTATCTTCCAGTCTCCTTCCTTTACTAGTGGAAGTAGCCGTGACAAGAGACCTTCCAACCAAGTACCAATCTTTCTCCACTGGGAAATCCCCATCTTCCACTTTCACCTTTCTTGCATCAACCTGTGTATTTACCTTCTTCACATACACAGGTTTCTCTTCTTTCACTTGCAAACTCAAACTCAAAGCACCTACCTTTGTTTCCTCAACCGGTTCCATTTTCACATGAGCTGATGATACATCTTCATGAGTACCACTCCTCTCTTGCTTAACTAGTGGCTTCAGAAAATCTGATTCCACATCAATAACTTCAGGGGTATCCAAATTCTCAGCCTTCGCTCGGAAAACTTGAAGTGGCTTTGGTGCCAAGATGAGAGCAGTTGGTATATATTGTTCTGTCTCCAAATTCTCAGGTTCTTGTTTGACATCGACAGTAACACAATCGTTGTAAGAGCCTCTTGAAACAGCTTCAACGACAGATTGTGCTATAGAATCAAGAATCATTTTTTCTTCTTCTTGAGGAAGAGCAACCACCACAGGCTTTTCTATAATATCAATCATCATTTCTTCTCCTTGATCCTTAACATCTAAATCAGGTTCCTCCTTAACACGGAACTCTAAACTTGCCGGCCTAAACAGTTCATATTCTACAATATCTTTGTCGTCACAAAGAGTAACAGATTCGTCACCGGATACCTCTTCTTTCACAGGCATAGCATCGGAAGGATCTGACTTGGATCCATTGGAACTGATAATACCGTCAAGGCTATGTTCGTCCGGTTGAGCAGAGATTCGGACTCCAGTGGATGTCCTGACGACTCCAGAGGATCCATCCGGAGTATCTGCAACGATCTTGCAATGGTCTGAACTCGAGACAGCTGCCTCCTGTTCGGTTCTCTGCATCTCCGCGTCGTTAGTCGGAATAATTTGAGATAATTTTTAAAATCGAGAGAAGAGATGCGGAAACGACAAGGTAGTGGTGAGACTGGAGGCTTGTTTAAATAAGGTCTCTTAAGTTTCCATTTTAGCGCGAACTGAAGTGGATTAGTTTGGTAATAAAAGACTTCGCGGGGTGTTTTTGGAGCCAAAATTACTGTAAATCTCTCTGTTAATTTTAGAGATCAAATCTTATCATTAGAAAACAATATTTTATTTCCTCTTCTGCTTCGCGAGATATTTATGATACAGGAATTGTTTCCTTCAATCTCGCTGTTAATTTATCAAATTTACCTTCAAGACCAATATTTTATTCGAATTCGGATTCGATCCATGTAATTTGATTGGTCAGGTTCCTTTTTACTGGTTGACACTGGCCGTGGAATTTTGACATGAACCAAACGAGCCGACCGAAAATTTTAGTTATGGCTCAGTTCAAAATATATAAATTTGGTTCCTCAATTTTCTTTACTCAATAAAATGGTTGTTGGTCTGATAATCAATTAACTTAACCAATTACAAACTGAAGAATCAAAAGTTGAATCAAAAGTTGAACCAAACTAATCAAAATTATTTAAAATTATCTGAATTTTGAACCAGTTTAACATAAAATCTAACAAAAAAACACAAGTTCTGATTTAGTGCGATATCTATACTACTAAAACTTAAGTATAAAATAGAATTTAGTCTTCTTTCAGAAAATTATCTATTAATAATAGCAATCTTAATTAATGTTGAAAAGATGTATTTCTTCACAAAAACTGTATTTTTTACTATTAAAAATTGTGCCTTTTCATAAAAAAAAACTGAAATGTATAAATTAAAGAGTTGTATCTTTTCCCTTCAAAACTAATAAATACAACTTTTATGTAAATAAAATAAGAAATGCAACTTTTCATATTAACATTAATAAATAGATATGAACAAATTAAAAACGAAATGGAAATGGATATGTTATTTACTGATAGCGTACAATGATTGTATATGTTGTATAATGTTTGAAAAGTTGTGCCCTTTCATTTAAAAATTGAAAATTAGATTTAAAATTTGTCAAATTATGAAATAATCTAGGGTTTTTTTGCCAAAACTGACCCAAAACTTGATTTGAATTGCAAAAGTAAACCCAAACTTGAATCAAATGCAAAAGTAACCTAAAAGGCTATTGAAATTACAACCAGCCCCTTGTGAACAAACAAAAAATCGATTTTTGTTTTCGTTTCTAACCCCCGCAAGTCTTCTGTGTAGACGACTTAATTATAAGTCGTCTGGACGACTTACTTGTAAGTCGTCTAGTATAATATTTCTTAAAAATAATTTAAAAATTTTGTAAAAAAATTTTTGATAAGTAAAAAATTGAAATCATGTAATTAACGTATGTTTAAAGAGATATAAATTAAGATATAACAAAAGTTAATTGTTTTCAACATAGATGAGTGAAAGTAGTGAGTCATGATATTCATTGATTTATGTTTTGCCAACATATGTTGTAGTATTGTATGTGTTCTTAGGGTTAGATTTTGGAAAGCATAAATGTTTTTTTGAAAAAATTAAAATTGACATAGGTGTGTTTATTTTTGTGTATAGTTAACACCATTTAAGTATAATTTGATTTTATAACGTGGTTAGTTAGTTAATTTAGTCAATTTAGTTTAGGATTTAGGGTCTGGGCCGACTTACTAGTAAGTCGTCTGGTGAATATTTACGGTAGACGACTTACTAGTAAGTCGTCTGATGCACGTTCAAACCGGACCGAACCTTTAGTTTTACCATTTTACCAATGTGCTTTTAAACCTAACCGAATTTTTTACCGGGCATATATAAGATTATTTTTTTTGCTTACTGTTTCGCGAAATTTAGAAACCGTAACGTCATTTCTCTCAAAGAGGAGATTTCGAAGGCGATTTCCGACGATTCTTTGTAATCCATCACTCTCACCACCGTTCTCACCGCCGTTATCACCGTCATTCTCACCACCTTTCTCACCGCCGCTTCCTCTATTTCAAACCCTAGCGGCGTTTGTGTGTAAACCCTAGCGGCGTTTCTGTCAGAGGCGTGTCTGTAAACCCTAGCGAGGTAAGTTAAAACATTGTCTCTTAAGTCCACCATTCTCACCACCGTTCTCACCACCGTTCTCATTACCATTCTCACAATCGTTCTCACCGCATTTCTTTTTGGCTGTCTATTTTGGCAAATTTATAACCGTTGTGTCGAAGGCGACTATGGCTTCTCTGAATTTTCAGGTATAATCTAAAAATGTCTACTGGAAGTCTTGGAAGACTTATAATTAAGTCGTCTAGTAAGTCTTCCAGACGACTTAATTACAAGTCTTCAACTGGAAGACTTTCCAGACGACTTAATTATAAGTCGTCTGGAAAGTCTTCTAGACTTATAATTAAAATGTTATACTGGATGGTTGTGTGTTTGAGATGGTTGTCTTTCATTGTTTTGCAGACAAAAAAATGGATATTCCAAAACTCCCCCGAAGGTTACATACATTTGGGGAAGAGGCCCCCGCAATGAAAGCTATTTCTTATCATACGGATTGTTCGAAGTTGCATGCTGCTTTAAAGAAAGCTCTTCATGGTGACGAATATGAAGAGCTAAAGGAGTCAAAGTTGGGAGTTTTCATCAAGTTTAAAGAGCTCGGATTTGCTTGGGCTTCAAGGCTGGTGCACTACATGCTTGGGTTCCAGCTGGACATAAAGAAGAAGTACGAGCTGTGGAGTCTTGTTGGTCTATAACATGTGAGGTTTTCACTGTTAGAGTTTGAAAACCTCACTGGTCTAAACTGCGAGTACATAGAGGACCTTGAGAGACCGAAGTGTGCTGCTACAAAGGAGATGGTTTCTTTCTGGGGGATGTTGAGAGTTCATGTCGAAGTTGGGCCATCTACTGAGCAGATAATGGCAGCATTTGAGAGATGCAAAGGGTGGTCTCGGGAGGATCGCAAGCGGCTCGGGTACCTTGCCATCTTCACTGGATACATTGAAGGGAGAAAGTATTCAACTGCCACAAGGGTTAGTCTGGCAAGGCTAGTGATGGATTTAGAACATTTTGAGAATTATCCATGGGGGAGAGTCGCGTTTAAGGTGCTGATGGACTCTTTGAAGGGCAAAGATATTTCGGGCTGTTACACTGTTGATGGGTTTATACAAGCTCTCCAGGTCTAGGTGTACACAGCTCTGCCGGAATTAGGTGCTAATTATGGTAATCCCATACCAAACAGACCGTCTCCACCGATACTGGCTTACATGGGTGGCAAAGGACGCAGATGCTTTAAAGATTCTATCTGCATACAAGTATTTACTTCAATCCTTTACTACCATAATTAAGTCGTCTAGAAAGTCGTCTGGTAAGTCTTCCAGTAGGAAACTTTTCAGATGACTTTCCGAACGACTTAATTATAAGTTAATCCGTCAAATATCTAAGTTCATATCTTATATTTACTGCAGACTACGGTGATGAACTTTGTTGAGAAGGACTATGGTGAAATGTTTCCAAAATGGGACTCTGATGCTGAGGACCTTCCCGCGGAGAACATAATTAAAGTTATGTTTAATCAGAGACCGTGGAAGTGGACCATGGATTGCTGGGAAGTCACCGGTACTTGGGTCAATACAAAACCGGTGGTTGTGAGTCCATCGAAGAAAGCCATAGTTTTGGTAGAAGAAGAGAGTCCAAGACCTCTGAAGAAAGCTCGTAAAGTGGCTAAAAAGGGGGCACCTGCTGCAGAGGCTAGTGAAGGGGCACCTGCAGAGGAGAGTGTAAGGAAGTTTGCAGAGGCTAGTGAAGAAGTTCGCTCAGAGGCTCGTCCAGAGGTTACTACGACTGTGCTTGGGATGACCAAAGAGGACCTTGAAAGAAATTTCAAGGACATATTTGATGCCATGAGGGAAGGGTTTGGGACGTGCCTTAAGGAGATCAAGCATCTGTCGGAAAGGGTGGAAGCAGTGGAGAAGAAGGTTGGTATCACCAAACAAGGGAAATGGACATCCTCTCAACCCACTACCTCTCAACCTAAAGGCACATCCTCTCAACACACTACCTCTCTACCTAAAGAAGCCTCTCCCCGGGTTAGTGAAAGTGTTAATGGGGAGAATGTCGAAATACCTCTCGATGAAAGTGGTAATGGGGAGAAGGATAAAACACCTCTGGATGAGAGTGTTAAAGGGGAGAAGGATAAAACACTTCTTGATGAGAGTGTTAACGATGAGTCTGCATCTGGGAGCCTTGTTCTATTGGCCAAAAAACAAGTTTCACTCCAGCAGAGAAACAGCAGCAGGTTGCTAGATATGAGGACAAGAGGGAAGCTGCTTTGGCAATGGTCCGTCTAAAGACTGAGCGAACAAGGAAAGTTGCTGCCTCACAGAGATCTCCTTGTACTGCAAACAAGAAAAAGCCTTCTAGAGGCTACAATCCCTTTGCACCACTTGACAGGAAAAAGTTGAAGGAGCTCGTCGATTGGTTGAAAACTGATCCGTAAGTGATTTCTTTTCAGATAATAGCTTTAGTCTTTAAAAACTAATTGCTTTTCAACATTTCGTGTTTGCAGTCATTATAAAACACCTCTAGACAAGAAATTACGTACAAGTCCGACTTGGTGGTATCACGTCCTTCGGACCTCTCTAGCTTGGCTGGAGGATTGTGTAAGTCATCTAACAAAACTGATTACTAGATGACTTACTGATATCTTCATAAACGACTTATTATAAGTCGTCTGGTAAGTCTTCTACGAAGACGACTTACCAGACGACTTATGAGTAAGTCTTCTACGAAGAAGACTTTCTATACGACTTACCGTAAGTCTTCTGGTAAATCGTTTGGTAAGTCGTCTGGTAAGTCGTTTGGTAAGTCGTCTGATATCTTCTGACTTGTATTATTTTATATGCAGCATATGGATGCTTGGATCAATGTTTTGAGGAAGAGGCACCAGGAGACACCACACCATTTCAGGAGCGAGAGAATATGCTTCCTTGATCATCTCTTTTCTCAACAATGGAGATTCTACTACCAGGATTTTAAGGATTCGAAGCTCGATGCCTATGTTTTAGGAAGAAGACTCCCTGGTGGGGCGTGGGCTTATTATGCAGGCCAATTACCATCATTTTGCCAGACGGACAAGGTTTGGGGGGCGGATGTTGATGATATCTATTTGCCAGTGAACCACAACGACACTTATTGGATTTCTTTGTGGATATCGATCCCTAAGAGACACATAGTCGTCTGGGACATCATTCGTTCACATATCTCCTCTGCAGAACTGGATGAGATAATGGAGCCTTTTCTCCAGATGCTCCCTTATCTGTTTTTTGAGTGCGCTACCATTGATCAACGTGAGCAGTTAACAATGGATTCATTCACGTATGAGAGACCAACCGATATCCCTCAGGCCAAAGCTGGTGATTGTGGCGTGTACACTCTAAGGTACATTGAATGTCATGCTCTTGGGATGCCATTTAACCAAAAAGACTTTGCTAAGCCCAACGCAAAGACTATGAGGGATAAGATGGCGATCGATATATTTAAAGAGCTTCCTGACCAGCATGAGAAAGAAAACAATGACATTGCTGTAAACGTATGATGTATGATAGATTAGGATTTGTGTGTACTTTGTACTTGAACTTGTAATTTATGATAGATTAGGATTTGTACTAGGATTTGTACTTGAACTTGATTTGTATTTTTAATGTAATTAGACGACTTAACATTATATTGGACGACCTAACAGAATACTGGACGACCTAACTGAATACATAGACTCAACACAAATTCTTAATACATGACAATTAGACGACCTAACAGAATACATAGTCTTCTGGACGACCTAACAGAATACATAGTCTTATGGACGACCAAACTAAATACATAGTCTTCTGGACGACATAACTGAATACATAGTCTTCTGGACGACTTACTGAAAACATAGTCTTCTGGACGACTTACTTGAAGGTCTTCTGGAGGACTAAACTCTGGATTACTAACTTTAAGGTCTTTTGGACGACTTACTTGAAGGTCTTATGGAGGACTAACCTTCTGGACGACTTACTTGAAGGTCTTCTGGAGGAATAAACTCTGGACGACTTACTTGAAGGTCTTCTGGACAACCTTCAAGTTAGTCGTCTAGAGGTTCCTTACATTGTGGTTTCGTATGACCAGTTTCATTGCAATTTGAGCATCTATAAACCCTGTGTTTTTTCCTAGGTTTGCGTCCTCTCATCCTGGATAGCTCCAACCAGGATTGCCATCTTGATTTCTTCTGTCTTCCCGGACCACGTTTGACCTCCGGAGGCAAGCATGTGTGTTCCTCAACTTGTTGTCCAACACAAGGATATATATTTTCTGAGTATCCTGCAAACAAATAATCCTTTGAGTACACTGGACTTACAAGTGTGAAGATATGTAAACCAGCATGTATTCCAGCAGCTATAGCATGAGAGCAAGGTATTTTCACCACTGCATAAACACCACAATCACACTTTCCATGTTCCAAATCAACCACACAGTCCATTTTGCCACCTTTCACAAAGAATCGCCATCCATCAATTGGTTGAACCCTCATCGTATCCGCTATCTCCGATCGAACAGCAAGCAAGTATTCAACACCACGACTATGGTGACTTGGGAGACTCAAAGCATCATCTCTCCTTTTCCAAAACCACTTTCCTAGCTTCTCCCTTATGTACTCCAATAGGAACTGAATAGGAAATCCTCTAGCTCGCTTTAGTGCGGAATTAATAGATTTTGCGATGTTGCTTGTTTTTATGTTGTACATGTCCCCCTGAGAATAAACCCTTGACCATAGGGTGACATCGACATCCTCCAAATACGTTGCAAGATCCGGGTTTGCATTCCGTATCTCAGCCATGTACCGGTCAAAATCTGAAACCGTATGGGCATAAGCAGCACCTTTCACCAAGTACAAGAGATGTTTCCCTTTATACTTTTTGACAATGTTATCTTGAAGGTGATAATAACATATTCCTCAGGTTGCCCAGGGAAACACCTTGTGACACACACTTTTAATGGCTGCATGCCGATCGGAGACTATCACGAGAGGCTGCTCATTAGATAAACAACTAGCCAACAGCATATACGATCCCAAAGCCAATGGAAATATCTGAAAATTCCCATCTTGTGCGGTTGCAACTAACATAGTACCTTCATAATTCCCATGTAGGTGAGTCCCATCCACCACAATAACCCTTCTCTGATACTTAAAACCTCTAATAGAAGCTCCAAAAGAGAGAAATTGATACTTAAATTTTTTTTAGAATCAAGTTTTATAGCTGTGATATAACCGGGATGTGCGAAGGAGATTTGCTCGAGATATGATGGCAGACGTGAATACCCATCTTCTGATGATCCTCTCACCAATATTTGTGCATATACCAGTGCTCTGTATTAAGTGGTGTAATCAAGCGTCATGCCAAACATGTTCTTCATTGCATCAGTGATATGCTGTGGATTCAACCCATCAATGATTCCAACACGATCAATGAAAAGCCTACCAACATACTTCGGAGTACAGTGTCTCCGCTGAGCGATTCGGTCTCCCACTGAGCATGTATGTGTTTCCACATACTTTGTTACCCAAAACGTGTTTGTTCCATGTTTCACACTCGCTCTCATCTTCCATCCACAACCACTAACCCGACAGGTTGCCACAAAGAGAGTTTTCGTTGACTTATATATTCTGAAGAAGAACTTACGCTTAACTACTGTCAACCGCAGCTCTGAAAGCAGTGCATCCTTGCTAACAAAACTCTGGTTGACGTAAATACTGTTACCATTCGATCTTTCTCCTTCAATAGCAAAAGTCTTTTTGAATTCTTCAAAACACATATCATCATCTTCTTCCAAATCCTCATCTTTAACCTTTCCATAAACACTGTAATCCTCATCATTCTCGTCCGCTTCAGCAACAATAGAGATATCAACATCCTTCTCCCCATCATCCTCTTCCCCATTATGATTTTCATCTTCAACCAAATCATCATCATCTTCAAAAAACTCATCAGCTTCATCATCTTCAAAAAACTCATCAGCTTCATCATCTTCATCATCTTCTTCCCTTTCCTCTAAAACTGTTTCCACCTTGCTATGGCTTGATACACAAAGCCGTACTCCATGCGTTTTGGTTATCTCGAGCAAGTTTCGAACTTGTCTATGACTTGTAACATGAATAGGAGGAGTGTCTGGAGCCTGCATCATTTCAGCTGGTAACAAGTAGGTTAGCTCCACAGATTCTGTGCTCATGTCCAGGTTATAATCTTCTTGAACCATTGCAACAAGTTTAGCATGTGTCGAACCTTCACTCAACAAAAATAGTCTCGCTCCTTTGAAATTATCAACCACAAAATCCCAATTAGAATCTTTCAAAAACCATTCTCCATACACTGCATGTAACTGACGCAACATCTACAAAAATTCAAAATAAAACACATTAGTAAACATAGAGAAAATGAAAGTTTACTAAACATTGACGCAGACGACTGACGGTTAAGTCGTCCGGAAGACATAGACGTCCGAGAGAAGCAAGGTTTGACCAGAATCTCGGAAAAAAATTTGGACGACTTCGCTTATCCTGGACGACTTTTAGGAAGGTCCTCTACCTAGACGACTTCCAAGTAAGTCATCTGGGAGAAGTTAAATATTTAAGTTTTATTTTCCAATTTCAAAAGTAACCTGAGACGACTTACAGGTAAGTCGTCTAGTTTTAATAAAATATTTGAATTTTTGATTTCTCATAGACGACTTACTAGTAAGCCGTCTAAGAAAAATCAAAGATCTGACACAATTCGGTCAAATGCAAAACTAACTCGTTTATCCTAGACGACTTACAAGTAAGTCGTCTAGAATTTTTTTCTTAACAAATAAATTTGGAAGATTTATAAGTAAGTCGTCCGTTTGCTTAGAAGACTTACCCGTAAGTCTTCTTCAGCCAGACGACTTACGGGTAAGTCTTCGACGCGAACAAATCTGAAAAAAAAATTCAATTTCATACCTTTAACTACAGAGATGACTTCCTAAGCACACATAGTCTTCTCCAACCACCCAGAACCTCAAACGAAAGTAACCCACGAAGAATAGTATGCTTCAATGTCTCTACCAAGCATAAAAATTTTAGAATCAAAAGCTTGAGTTTTTTGGATGAATATGGAGACAAAGTTAAAGAGATGTTGTTTTTTGTTCATAAAAATTAGTGCCAATCAATTTTTGGTAGTGTCAATCAATTTTACGTGCATTAAGAGCTTCAAATTGGTTGTTCATGGTGGTTGTGGTATTGATGGCAATGGCAATCTTGTAAATATTTGAAGATAATGAGTTTGAGAGAGTAAAAATGCCATTTTCAGAAAAAAACAAAAAAAAATCAATGGCATTTTCGTAAATAATGTTGACATATGAGGTGAATTGGACAAAAGAAATGACAAAAAAAAGGGAGAGGTTAATTTTGTGTTTGACTTTGAATTTTGAGTCAAATTTGCAAAAAGCCCAATAATCTATGTATCTAAAATTTTATGTCATTTCATTGTAATGTCAAAGGTTATGTTTTTCATTTTTTCATTTTTAAATTGTATTACTATTTATAAGTTATGTCCCTTCATAAGCAATAGATTCAACTTATCATCTTATCATCTTAAAAACTAAGAAATGCAATTTTTCATGTAAAAGCTTAGAAGATTCAATTTTTCATATTGATATACTAACTTTTAGAGATAAAACAGTTACGTATATTTATATAACATATATATCAATAAATAAATATATGAGCAGAATAAAAGTGAAAAGACACAATTTTCATTTTCAAAAACTAATCAAAGCAAGTTTCATGTAAAAAAAAACTAAAGAGATACAACTTTCATGTAAAAACTTAAGAAAAACAATTTTTCCTACTAATACACTATCTTTAAGTTATAAAAAATTATATATATTTTTGAAATATTAATAAATAAATACGAGCGATCTAAAAAAACAAAACGCCATAAGTTTTATCTAAAAATTATTAAATTCAAATTTTCATGTAAATACTATAAGAGATGCAAATTTTCATATTTACATTAAATAAACAACCGTAAATTTTATAATTGAAGTATTAATAAATGGATATAAGCAAAGTAAAAACAAAAAGAGACATATGTTCAAAAATGTTGAGACCGAAGAGGTGTGAATGGATTGTCACCCAAGGGGTGAAAACATTTTGTGGCCGAATGAGTGCAAACATTTTGTGGCCGAAGGAGTGCAAACATTGTGTGTCCGAAAGGGTACGAAAATTTCGTGTTCGAAGGGGTATGTATTTGTCGTATCTGAAGGGGTGTGAATGTGTCGTTTCCAAAGGGGCGCGAGTGTACCGTGTGTGGGTGCTAACGTGTCGTATCTGATGGATTACGAATGTCTCATGTTCGAAGAGGTGTGAATGTGTCGTGTATGAAGAGGTGCAAAATTATTATAACCAAAAGGGTGCAAATGTATCGTTATCGAATGGATGCTAACGTGTCTTCACTGAAAAGGTTATAATAATGGGGTTTTTGTAAATTTGAGTCAAAACTCAAAGTCAAACACAAAACTAATCTCTCCTTTTTTTGTCTTTCTTTTCTCTTATTTACCCACATGTTCACATTATTTACGAAAATATCATTAAACTTTTTTTTGTTTTTTTTAAATTGCTCTTTTACTCTCTCTCAACCGCATCATCTTCAAGTATTTACAAGATTTCCATTGCCATCAATACCCCAACCACCATGAACAACCAATTTGAAGCTCTTAATGCACCTAATATTGATTGACACTATCTCTTTCTCAATTGTTATGAACTAAAAACAACATCTCTTTCACTTTGTCTCCATATTCATCTTAAAAACTCAAGCTTTTGATTCAAAAATAATTATGTTTGGTAGAGCGATTCAAGCATACTATTCTCCGTGGGTTACTTTCGTTTGAGGTTCTGGGTGGTTGGAGAAGACTATGTGTGCTTTGGAAGTCATCTCACTAGTTAAATGTATGAAATTGATTTTTTTTCCAGATTTGTTCGCGTCGAAGACTTACCCGTAAGTCGTCTGGCTGTAGAAGACTTACAGGTAAGTCTTCTAAGAAAACAGACGACTTACTGTAAATCTTCCAGCTTTGTTTGATAAAAAAAATCTAGAGAATACTCCTAGACGACTTACTTGTAAGTCGTCTAGGATAAACGGGTTAGTTTTGCATTTCACCGAATTGTGTCAGATATTTGACTTTTCCTAGACGACTTATCAGTAAGTCGTCTCTAGGAAAACAAAAATTCAAATATTTTATTAAAGCTAGACGACTTACCTGTAAGTCTTCTCATGTTACTTTTGCAATTGGAAAATAAAACTTAAATATATAAGTTTTCCCAGATGACTTACTCGGAAGTCATCCAGTCAGAGACCTTCAAGTAAGTCTTCCAGGATAAGCAAAGTCGTCCAGATTTTTTTCTGAGATTCTGGTCAACCCTTGCTTATCTCGGACGACTTTCAAGTAAGTCCTCTACCTAGACGACTTTCAACTAAGTCGTCTGGGAAAAGTTAAATATTTAAGTTTAATTTTCAAATTACAAAATAACCTGAGAGGACATACAAATAAGTCATTAAGCCTTAAAAATATATTGAAATTTTTGATTTCCTAGGTAAGTCGTCTAGGAAAAGTCAATATTCTGACATAACTCGGTCAAATGCAAAACTAACCCGTTTATCTTGGACGACTTACTGGTAAGTCGTCCAGAATTTTTTTCTTAACAAACAAATCTGGACGACTTATTAGTAAGTCGTCTCATTTTAAAGTCAATTGCAAAAATTACATGTTTGGACAACTTACCAGTAAGTCGTTTGTGTCTTCCAGACGACTTAATTATCTGTCGTCTGCGTCAATATTTAGTAAACTTTCATTTTCTCTATGTTTACTAATGTGTTTTATTTTGAATTTTTGCAGATGTTGCATAAGTTACATGCAGTGTATGGAGAATGGTTTTTGAAAGATTCTTATTGGGATTTTGTGGTTGATAATTTCAAAGGAGCGAGACTATTTTTGTTGAGTGAAAGTTCAACACATGCTGAACTTGTTGCAATGGTTCAAGAAGATTATAACCTGGACATGAGCATATAATCTGTGGAGATAACCTACTCATTACCAGCTGAAATGATACAGGCTCCAGACACCCTTCATGTTACAAGTGATAGACAAGTGCGAAACTTGCTCGAGATAACCAAAATGCATGGAGTACGGCTTTGTGTATCAAGCGTTAGCAAGGTGGAAACGGTTTCAGAGGAAATAAAAGAAGATGATGAAGGTCATGAATGTTTTGAAGATAATGATGATGATGATGATGATGATTTGGTTGAAGATGAAAATCATGATGGGGAGGAGGATGATGGGGAGGAGGATGATCGGGAGAAGGATGTTGATATCTATATTGTTGCTGAAGCGGACGAGAATGGTGAGGATTACAGTGTTTATGGAAAGGTCAAAGATGAGGATTTGGAAGAAGATGATGATATGTGTTTTGAAGAATTCAAAAAGACATATGCTATTGAAGGAGAAAGATTGAATGGTAACAGTATCTACGTCAACCAGAGTTTTGTTAGCTAAGATGCACTACTTTCAGAGATGCGGTTGGCAGCAGTTAAGCGTAAGTTCTCCTTCAGAATATATAAGTCAACGAAAACTCTCCTTGTGGCAACCTCTCGGGTTAGTGGTTGTGGATGGAAGATCAGAGCGAGTGTGAAACATGGAACAAACACGTTTTGGGTAACAAAGTATGTGGAAACACATACATGCTCAGTGGGAGACCGAATCGCTCAGCGGAGACACTGTACTCCGAAGTATGTTGGTAGGCTTTTCATTGATCGTGTTGGAATCATTGATGGGTTGAATCCGCAGCATATCACTGATGCAATGAAGAACATGTTTGGCATGACGCTTGATTACACCACTTCATACAGAGCACTGGTATATGCACAAATATTGGTGAGAGGATCAACAGAAGATGGGTATTCGCGTCTGCCATCATATCTCGAGCAAATCTCCTTAGCAAATCCCGGTTCTATCACGGCTATAGAACTTGATTCTATCAATAGATTTAAGTATCTATTTATCTCTTTTGGAGCTTCTATCAGAGGTTTTAAGTATCAGAGAAGGGTCATTGTGGTGGATGGGACTCACCTAAGTGGGAAGTATGAAGGTACGATCTTAGTTGCAGCCACACAAGATGAGAATTTTCAGATATTTCGATTGGCTTTTGGGATCGTAGATGCTGAAGATGAACCTTCTTGGGAATGGTTTTTCACAAAATTGGCTAGTTGTGTATATGATGACCAGCCTTTGGTGATTGTCTCCGACCGGCATGCGGCCATTAAAATTACGTGTGATAAGGTGTTTCCCTGGACAACCCGAGGAATATGTTATTATCACCTTCAAGATAACATTGTCAAAAAGTATAAAGGAAAACATCTCTTCTACTTGGTGAAAAATGTTGTTTATGCCCATACGATTTCAGATTTTGACCAGTACATGGCTGAGATACGGAGTGCAAACCCGGACCTTGCAATATATTTGGAGAATGCCGATGTCAGCCTATGGTCAAGGGTTTATTGTCAAGGGGACATGTACAACATAAAAACAGGCAACATCGCATAATCTATTAACTCCGCACTGAAGCGAGCTAGAGGATTTCCGACTCAGTTCCTATTGGAGTACATAAGGGAGAAGCTAGGAAAGTGGTTTTGGAAAAAGAGAGAAGATGCTTTGAGTCTATCAAGTCACCATAGTCGGGGTGTTGAATACGTGTTGAATACTTGATTGTTGTTCGATCAGAGATAGCAGATACGATGAGGGTCCAACCAATCAATGGATGGCGATTCTTTGTCAAAGGTGAGAAAATGGACTGTGTAGTTGATTTGGAACATGGAAAGTGTGATTGTGGTGTCTATGTAGTGGAGAAAGTACCTTGTTCTCATGCTATAGCTGCTGAAACACATGTTGGTTTCCATATCTCCACACTTGTATCTCCAGTGTACTCAAAGGATTATTTGTTTGCAGGATACTCGGAGAATATAAATCCTTGTGTTGGACAACAAGTTGAGGAACACACATGCTTTCCTCCGGAGGTAAAACGTGGTCCGGGAAGACAGAAGAAATCAAGATGGCAATCTTGGTTGGAGCTATCCAGGATGAGAGGACGAAAACCTCGGAAACAATACAGGGTTTATAGATGCTCAAACTGCAGGGAAAATGGTCATACGAAACCACAATGTAAGGAAACACCAGACGACTAACTTGAAGGTCTTCCAGAAGACCTTCAAGTAAGTCGTCCAGATTTTATTCTTCTAGAAGACCTTCAAGTAAGTCGTCCAGATTTTATTCTTCCAGAAGACCTTCAAGTAAGTAGTCCAAAGACCTTAAAGTTAGTCGTCTAGTGTTTAGTCTTCCAGCATTCAAGTAAGTTGTCCAGAAGACCTTAAAGTTAGTCGTCTTGTGTTTAGTCTTCCAGCCTTCAAGTAAGTCGTCCAGAAGACCTTAAGTTTTTCTATGTATTAAGAATTTGTGTTTAGTCTATGTATTAAGAATTTGTGTCAACTTCTTTGTCAAATTGCACTATAAGTCGTCCAGGACGACTTCTGTTAAGTCGTCCAGGACGACTTCTGTTAAGTCGTCCATGACGACTTCTGTTAAGTCGTCCAGGACGACTTCTGTTAAGTAATCCAGGACGACTTCTGTTAAGTCGTCCAACATTTCAGACGACTTAACTTTTAGACGACCTCTGTTAAGTCGTCCAATATTTCAGAAGACTTTCCAGAAGACAACAAATCCTAATCTATCATACATTAAAAATACAAATCAAGTTCAAGTACACACATCAGGTTACAAATACAAATCCTAATCTATCATACATCATATGTTCCAATGACTAAAGCAAGGTCCCGGTTTTCTTTCTCATGCTGTCTAGGAAGTTCTTTAAATATATCCATCACCATCTTATCCCTCATAGACTTCCCGTTAGCCTTAGCAAAGTCTTTTTGGTTTAATGGCATCCCAAGAGCATGACATTCAATGTACCTTAGAGCGAACACACCACAATCACCACCTCGGGCCTGAGGGATATTGGTTGGTCTCTCATATGTGAATGGCTCTAGTGATAACTGCTCACGTTGTTCGATGGAAGCACACTCAAAAAGAACATAAGGGATCATGTGGAGAAAAGGCTTCATTATCACATCGAGTTCTGCTTGGGAGATACATGAACGAATGTTGTCCCAGACGACTATGTGCCTCTTAGGGATCGATATCCACATAGCAATCCAATGAGTGTCGTTGTGGTTCACTGTCGCTTAGATATCATCAATATCCGTCCCCCACATCTTGTCCGTCCGGCAAAATGATGGTAAAGCGCCTGAATAATAATTCCACGCCCCACCAGGGAGTCTTCTTCCTAAACTGTAGGCATCGGGCTCCGAGTCCTTAAACTCCTTGTAGTTGAATCTCCATTGTTGAGCAAAGAGATGATCAAGGAAACACATTCTCTAGCTCCTGAAATGTTGTGGCGTCTCCTCGTACCTCTTCCTCAAAACATTAATCCAAGCATCCATATGCTTCATATAAAATAATACAAGTCAGAAGATAAAATAATATCAGACGACTTACCATAAGTCGTCTGGTTAGTCTTCTATGAAGAAGACTTACCAGATGACTTATGGTAAGTTGTCTACGAAGATATCAGAAGACTTACAAAATCCTCCAGCCAAGATACGGAGGTTCGAAGGACGTGATACCACCAAGTTGGACTTGTACGTGGTTTCTTGTCGAGAGGTGTAAGATAATGACTGCAAACACAAAATGTTGAAATGCAATCAGTTTTTGTAGACTAAAGTAAGCTATTATGGGAAATGTATTCACTTACGGATCAGTTTTCAACCACTCGGTGATCTCTTTCAGCTTTTTCTTGTCAATTGGTGCAAAAGGATTATAGCCTCTAGAAAGCTTTTTTGTTGGAATGATCACTTTGGCCGTGCTGTTTGCAGTATTAGGAGATTGCTGTGAGGCAGCAAGTTTCCTTGTTCGCTTAGACTTTGCACGGACAAGTGCCAAAGCCGCTTCCCTTTTTTCCTCATATCTAGTCTGCTGCTGCTGTTTATCTACTGGAGTGGGTTTAGATTTGGCCAATAGAACAAGGCTACCAGATGCGGACTCATCTTCAGCTTTAACACTTTCACGGAGAGGTGTTTTATCCTTCTCCACATTAACACTTTCACCAAGAGGTGTTTTATCCTTCTCCCCATTAACACTTTCACTAACCCCGGGAGAGGTTTCTTTACTAACCCCTGGTTCGTGAGAGGATCTCCCTTCAGGGTGTTGAGAGGATGTCTCTTTCCCTTGTTTGAGGATACCAACCTTCTTCTCCACTGCTTCCACCCTTTCTGACAGATGCTTGATCTCCTTAAGGCACATCCCAAACCCTTCCCTCATGGCATCAACTATGTCCTTGAAATTTCTTTCAAGGTCCTCTTTGGTCATCCCAAGCACAGTCGTAGTCACCTCTGAACAAGCCTCTGTGCGATCCTCTTCACTAGCCTCTGTAAACTTCCCTTCACTCTCCTCTGCAGGTGCCCCTTTGCCCTCCTCTGCAGGTGCCTCTTTTTTAGCCTCTTTACGAGCTTTCTTTCGAGGTCTTGGACTCTCTTCCTTCACCATGGCTTTCTTCGATGGACGCACAACAGCAAGCTTTGTATTGACCCACGTACTGGTGACTTCCCAGAAATCCATGGTCCACTTCCAAGGTCTCTGATTAAACATAACTTTAATTATGTTCTCCGCGGCAAGGTCCTCAGCATCAGAGTCCCATTTTGGAAAAATTTCACCATAGTCCTTCTCAATAAAATTCATCACCGTAGTCTGCAGTAAATATAAGATATGAACTTATATATATGACGTACTAAGAAATATGGAAAGAAAAGTCTTCCCAGATGACTTAATATAAGTCGTCTGGTAAGTCTTCTAGTTGGAAGACTTTCCAGATGACTTAATTATGGTAGTAAAGGATTGAAGTAAATATTTGTCTACATATAGCATCTTTAAAGCATCTGCGTCCTTTGCCACCCATGTAAGCCAGTATCGGTGGAGACGGTCTGTTTGGTATGGGATTACCATAATTAGCACCTAATTCCGGCAGAGCTGTGTACACCTAGACCTGGAGAGCTTGTATAAACCCATCAACAGTGTAACAGCCCGAAATATCTTTGCCCTTCAAAGAGTCCATCAGCACCTTAAACGCGACTCTCCCCCATGGATAATTCTCAAAATGATCTAAATCCATCACTAGCCTTGCCAGACTAACCCTTGTGGCAGTTGAATACTTTCTCCCTTCAATGTATCCAGTGAAGATGGCAAGGTACCCGAGCCGCTTGCGATCCTCCCGAGACCACCCTTCGCATCTCTCAAGTGATGCTATTATTTGCTCTGCAGATGGTCCAGTTTCAACATGAACTCCCAACATCCCCCAGAAAGAAGCCATCTCCTTTGTAACAACACACTTCGGTCTCTCAAGGTCCTCAATGTACTCGAAGTTTAGACAAGTGAGGTTTTCAAACTCTAATAGTGAAAACCTCACATGTTCTGGACCAACGAGACTCCACAGCTCATACTTCTTCTTTATGTCCAGCTGGAAACCGAGCATGTAGTGAAGCAGCCTTGAAGCCCAAGCAAATCCCAGCTCTTTAAACTTGATGAAAACTCCCAACTTTGACTGCTTTAGCTCTTCATATTCGTCACCATGAAGATTTTTCTTTAAAGCAGTATGCAACTTCGAACAATCCGTATGATACGAAATAGCTTTCATTGCGGGGAGCTCTTCCCCTAATGTATGTAACCTATGGGGGAGTTTTGGAATATCCATTTTTCTTGTCTGCAAAACAATGAAAGACAATCATCTCAAACACACAACCATCCAGTATAACATTTTAATTATAAGTCTGGAAGACTTTCCAGGCGACTTATAATTAAGTCGTCTGGAAAGTCTTCCAGATGAAGATTTATAATTAAGTCGTCTGGAAGACTTTCTAGACGACTTAATTATAAGTCTTCCAAGACTTCCAGTAGAACATTTTCAAAGCATAACTGAAAACTCAGAGAAGACATAGTCGCATTCGACACAGCGGTTATAAATCTCCCAAAATAGACAACCAAAAAGAAACGCGGTGAGAACGGTGGTGAGAACGGTGGACTTAAGAGACAACGTTTTAACTTACCTCGCTAGGGTTTACAGACACGCCTCTGACAGAAACGCCGCTAGGGTTTACAAACAAACGGGGCTAAGGTTTCCTATCGGATCTGAAATAGAGGAAGCGGCGGTGAGAATAGTGGTGAGAACGACGGTGATAACAGCTGTGAGAACGGTGGTGAGAATGATGGATTAGAGAGAATCTATCGGAAATCACCTTTGAAATCGCCTCTTTGAGAGAAACGGCGTTAGGGTTACTGAATTTCTCGAAAAAGTAAAAAAAAATCTTATATATGCCCGGTAAATAATCCGGTTAGGTTTAAATGTATATTGGTAAAATGGTAAAATTAAAGGTTCGGTCCGGTTTGAACGTGCATCAGACGACTTACTAGTAAGTCGTCTACCGTAAATATATTCACTAGACGACTTACTAGTAAGTTGCCCCAGTCCCTAAATTTAACCCCTAAACTAAATTGACTAAATTAACTAATTAACCACATTATAAAATCAAATTATACTTAAATAGTGTTTAGTATACACAGAAATAAACACACTTAGGTCAATTTCAAAATTTTCAAAAAAACATTTATGCTTTCCAAAATCTAACCCTAAGAACACATACAATACTACAACATATGTTGGCAAAACCTAAACCAAAGAATATCATGACTCACTACTTTCACTCATCTATGTTGAAAATAATTAAATTTAGTTATATCTTAATTTATATCTCTTAAAACATACTTTTGCATTTCAAATTAAGTTTTGAGTCATTTTTGGCAAAAATTCCTATAATAATCTATATGAATAGTCATGATTTTTCGGATTATAATAGTACTTTTACAATTTATTTTAAATATACACATGGTTATTAAATGACACCTTATTGCATAATTAAAAGATATAACTCTTTAAAATATATATATATATATATATATATATTTTTAAAAGACACTTATTGGGTATTTTAACATCTTTTAAAATTAATGTTTTACAATGAAAAAACACAATTTTTATTATTAATAGATTTTAAAGAATGAAAGTAATGAGAACACACAATTTTTTGACTTTACAATGAAACGTCAAAAAATTAAAGATAAATATAATATTTAATAAATTGACAATTCTAAAAATTCATTTCAATTTAATAACTAAAAGACATGTTTGCACCCCATCGGACACAACATGTTGGCACCTCTTCAGTTACGGAATGTTCTCACTCCTTCGGACATGAAATGTTCGCACACATTCGGACACGAAAAATGTTCGTACCTCTTTGGTCACTAAATGTTCGCACCTCTTCGGCCACGAAACGTTTGCACTCCTTGGATGATAATCTATTCGCATCTCTTTGGGTAATGACCCGTTTTCACCTCTTCATGACATGTTCGCACTCTTTTGTCGATGATGCTCACATATATTTGGTGATGATCCTTTCATACTTATTTGGTCATGATATGTTTGCACCTCTTTAGTGTTATATATTTGCACAATTTTGGTCACGACATGTTCGTGCCTATTTGGTTCCAACAAGTTCGCACCTCTTCGAGGTACAATAAGGTTATTAATATTTTCTAAAACAATCTATAACTTTATAGAAGAAATCTTAGAAAATCTTTAGTATTTTGTTCGGTTATAGTATTTAAGATATTGTCACACTCTTGATACTTAGAAAGTTATATCATTCCGGTAGGAAATGTGGAATTAGTGAACAATGATGATGAAGGAGAAATGCAGAAGTGACAAACAATATATATACATCTGTGAAAAAGATGCAATTTTCAAAAAGATGTGTATCTAGAGAGATGTTGGTTCACAAAAAAAACACAAAGACACATTCTGAATTAGTAATTTGATGAAAATATATAATTTCTGAAAATATTGGTAATCTTATGAAAATATATATTATTCTTTTTATTATGAAATGATTTAGTGATTAATTTTTTGAAAAGATACATTCTGAATTATTAATTTGATGAAAATATATAATTTTTGAAAATATTTCTAATCTTTTGAAAATATATATTATTCTTTTTATTATGAAAGGATTTAGTGATTACTTTTTTGAAAAGATACAACTCTTCAATAGATGAACATATTTTCTTGTGAATAAGTTTCTAAAAAATTTATATTATGAAAGAGTTTAGTGGTTAAGCTTCTGAAAATATATAACTTTTTCTATTATGAAAAAATAACAAACGGGTTTAATGGTCAAGTTTTGTGAAAAAATATAACTGTCAAAGAATGAACACATATTTTACTTAGTAAACCTATGATGTCATAGTCATAATCAAGATACTAAATAAAATCTTAGCTACTAAATTAAAGATTATGGATAAATTTTACCGCTAAATTTAGTTTTTATTTTTTTTATAGAAAAACACTGACATCATCGTTTAGATGAATAAGTTTTGTGTTAGTGATTATAATTTTTAGCGATGAATCAATGCCATCTTTGTGATAAATAATTGCAATTATTGTTGATTGTGATATCTTGTTATAAACCATTGTAATTTTTGGTGTTAACCATTACAATTAACCATTGCAATGTTTGATTTCATCCATTATAATCTTTGGTTATTAACCCTTGCAATCTTTCGTCATCTATGTAAGAACTTGTAGAATATCTACAAATCACAGTATCACGAATAGACTAGAAAATAATGAGGTTCATTCTTAAATGATTTTCAATAATTTCTGAAGAAACACATATAAACATGAAGAACTCTAATTATTATTCTTGTATCTTTGCCTAAGTTTGAAACTTTAAATTAAGAAACCAATAAATTTCTAGAGTATTTTTTTTATCTCAATAACACTTTATATTATATATTATTTAAAAGATTCAATAAAGTCATTAATGATCTCAAAAAAATAAATTCATAATTTATTAATTTAATTAATTTAATTAATTATTATATAAATATAATCAATATTGATGTTTTATAAAAATTCTTCTAGAAATTCAAAATATTATTATACATGAAAAATATCATAGTAAAATAAATTAATAAGCATTTATTATAATATTCAATGTTACATATTTTTTACAAAATGAGTTCTCATGCGATATCTCACGGGTTCTTTTCCTAGTTACATTAATAATCGTTCCATCTTTTACCCATTTTAACTACTATATTAATTCTGTTAACTTAACAATACAACACATCATTAATTATATTACCATAATAATATTACATAGTTTTCTTTATTATATAATCAATATTAGTTTGTGTAAGTTATAAAAATATTAGCTTTGTACCATGTAAAAAACATTATTTATTAAGGATAAAGTATCTCACATCAGAAATTCAATGGAATCTCAAGTAATACATAAAAGGTTAGGGTTTATCACCAATTGGTTTGAGTTTTATACTCATAATAAGCTTAAATCTAACATGGTATCAGATACTGGATCCTAAAAACCATAAATCCCTATTTAATATAATCCTTTCGACCAATTATAAAGGTCGTACTTAACCCTTTGACCGGATATAACTATTGTACTAAATTCATTCGACCAAGTATATATATCCTTAAAAAATGAGATTTATGGCTGGTAAGAACCATCATCTCGAAAAATGGGTATTATGGATAAAGTCAATAGGACATCAAGTAATATATAACAAGTTAGTGACAATTCAATCATTACCAATTGCTTTTAAGTTGGAATCTCATAATAAACCCAAAATTAACACTTTCCCCAGTAATTTTTGGCGATTAAATTTATTGAAAAAAAAGTAGACAAACTTGCAAAAACTCGATCAACAAAGGAGAAAACTGACGTTTGGTCCGCAGTTGTATAAATTATACAGAATGGGAGTGACATCCACGAAGTAGAAAGACTGAAACAAAATGAATAAAATGAAGTTTAGCAGTCAAACAATGAATAAAAGTTTTAAATCCCACATTTGTAGATATGTGATGAAAAAAAGAAGTTGAAACAGAAAATAAGCATCAAAGAGATTTCCGATAACAATGAGTAAGCCTTCAACTCTTTCAATATAATCAATGACTTCTCTCACCTATAAAAAAATCATTCATATTTGTTGTGAAATATAAAAATGAAGTATACATATATTAAAAAGAGAGAGAAGTTGGACGTACAAGAGATATGTGATCTTTATAATTTCACTTCTTGCTTTTTCTGCATCTCACGTCTGAGTAATATCTCTATTTATACTACAACAACTATGAGTAATATCTCTATTTATACTACAAAAACTATAACACATATCTCTAATCATTGAAGGCTTGTGATGTAAACTCGCCAGCATTATCAATCCATCTACTAGATGCGTCAATCAATACCATGAAATACTTAAACGGCCCGCACGGTGGATGGATCGGCCCACATATATCACCATGTAATCTTTCTAAAAACAATGGTGATTCATTGCCAATCTTTGCTGGTGATGGCCGAGTTATAAGTTTTCCTTGAGAACATGCATTACATGTAAACTCGCCCGTTTGCAAAATTCTCTCGTTTTTCAACGGATGACCATTTGAATTTTTCACTATCTTTCTCATCATGACTAAATCAGGATGTCCTAGCCTCTCATGCCAGATTTTAAATGTATTAGTAAACTTCATGTTTATTGTGGCATAGGACTCAGTCATGTTTATTTTTGTACAATATAGTCCAGAGGATAATATTCTTAGCTCTTCCAATACATGTTTCCTCTCGGACTTAATGCAAAGATATTCAATGTCATCTTTCCTCATAGTTTCAATATGATATCCATTTCTTCGGATATACTTAAAACTTAATAAGTTTTTATGAGACTCGGGGGAGTATAATGCATCATTTATTTCAAATCTCGTCCCCCTTGGCATTGAAAAACTAACTCTTCCAGAGCCTTTAATAATCTTTGCACTACCATATATTGTACTTACGCTTCCAGCGTAATCTTTTATTTTGAGACTGGAGAAATATTTTTTATATTTAATTATCGTGTCTGCCAAACACATATCTCCATCCATGTCTCAAAGTCTGGTATTTTCTGAATTTAAAATATTCATAAAACATATATTATTAAACATGAAATATAACATATATTTTACAACAAAATATATAGATACTATAATACAGTAAACTTATATCACATCGATCTTATATCACTCATCGATTCTTTCTGAATCAATCAGAAAGTCTGATACGTCGAGATGAGTATCATCATTTAAACCGTGAAAGGATGGTCTGGGTTCATCAGAGATGAAGTTTGTTTCACTTCCTTTCTCTTTCGCTTTTTGGGATTCTCTATACAGATCGGCTAGGTGTTTTGGCATATGACAACCACATACCCAATGACCTTTCATACCGCATCTGTACCAAACCTTTTTGGTTTGCATTTTATCATACCGACCCCTTTCATTTTCGTAGAAGTCCTTATTATATCTTTCATCATACGGACGAAATCTTCTTCCTCGTCCTCTTCCATGACCATGATAACGATTTCGACCACGTCCACGTCCTCGTCCTCTCAAATTATCATAACTGGATGATGCAACATTCGCTTCCGGGAATGGAGCAGATCCAATGGGACGAGCATGATGTTTAAAGTCACGAGTTGATTATTTTGCTATGCTACAAAGAGGACTTGCATCAACTCCGAGTAACGAGTATACCCATTCGCCCGGTATTGTTGTTGCAAGACTACATTTCCAGGATGGAACGTGGAGAGAGTTTTCTCGATCATATCATAATAACTTATTTTCTCTCCACATAACATCATCCTAGATGTAATTCTGAACATCGCGAAATTATATTCACTTACATTTTTTGTAGTCCTGGAACCCGAGATGGATTCACTCGTGTTTAGTTTTCGGTAAGATCACATATTTCTGGTGATCGAACCTCTCTTTTAAAGATTGTCAGAGGTCCGCAGGATCCTCTTTCGTAATATGTTCATCTTTTAAACCATCATGTATGTGATGTCGTAAAATATCATGGCTTTAGTTTTTTTCTCATCTGACACCATTTTTGAACTATCGATGGTTTCCAAAAGCCCGTTTCCTCTCATGTGCATTTTTGCACCCACTGCCCAAGTCATATAGTTATTTCCCGTAATATCAAGGGCATTTATTTCAAGCTTTGTTAAATTCGACATGATAACTGTATTCATAGAATAACATATATTTTAAAATATAATAAAGATAGGGATTTAAATACGGAGAGTAAATGCAAAAAATTAAAAACATAACCTTAAAAGCATAAATTAAATGCATAATTTAAAGGCATAAATAAAATCAGAGGCTTAACCTCTTGTATGATCGGAGGAGACAGAGTCTTCCATATTGATCATTTTTTTTCAAGGTTTGAGGAGACAAAGTCTGCCATATTAACCTTTTCTTTTTATTCAAGGTCCGAGAAGACAAAGTCTACCATTTTGACATTTTCTTTTTATTCACGGAGGCAAAGCCTACCACGTGTTTCTCTGATCGTGAAGGCAAAGTCTTTCTTAACAATCAGTCGAGAAAGGCAACGCCTATCATCCCGGAAAATAAACGGAGAAGGCCTAGCCTCTTACTCCGGAACAATAATAGAATTAAAATAATTAAAATTATTGAAAAACATAAATTAAACATTACCTCGCTAGTATAAATTTGTTTGGTATATGAGTCTCGTGCTGATAACGTGCTGTGAAATATAAAAATGAAGTATACATATATTAAAAAGAGAGAGAGGTTGGACGTGCAAGAGATATATGATCTTTATAATTTCACTTCTTATTTTTCTGTATCTCACGTCTGAGTAATATCTCTATTTATACTACAACAACTATGACACATATAGTTTCTTATAGGGACATGTGTAAAAGAAAGAGATGACACAATAACAAAGAGGAGACAAGTGTCTCATTAGCTGTAGGGTGATGGATGATCACACGTAACAATATTATAATTATTTTTTGAGGGAAAGGAAACATCATCGACACCGAGAGTCCCCAGCTCCTCGTTGTACACTTTGGAACAGTGTCGGACCGGAGTTCTATGACGGCTAAAGCAGATAAGAATAATGATATCCTTTAATAATAATTTTTATATTAACATTTTTAAACTAAGTGAAAAAATAATATTAGTCTTTGTTTTTGTTTTTAGCAACACAAAATTATTTTTTTGTATGATGCTGAAATTTAGTTAAGAAACCTAATAGATTGATTCTATTATATTAATAAAATAATAATTCTAAAACGTTTTTCTTTATTTAACAAGATACCAGAAAATATATCTGGCTTAGATTACACCAATTTGTTTGTTTATCTAGCATCCACTTAGCTGATTATAAGATCCACCAATAAATTTCAGAGGCTTTAAGAAAACTAAGAAACAGTTTCTTAACTTTTTCTAAGAAACCCACCTTAAGAAACCTGCATTAATCATGCCCTTAGTTTTACAAAATACAGACAAAACATAGTGAATGACACTAATCAGAAAAGGAAACTAGATTTTTGTTTTGTTTATGAGTTGATTTGTTTTATTTATTTGACTATCATTTAATCATACAAAAAATCAAGACTTGAACCTGCATTATTGAAATATAAGAAGAAGATTCCATACCACCTGGCCAAAGCGAAATAATTGATATGGATTGGGGCCCCTAACTATTATATGTACTTTGGCACCTAAAGCCATAGCTTTATGAGCTTTAGCCTTTAGCCAAGGCTGGGGCCTGCTTGGGAAGCACATAGACAAGAGCGTCAGGAACCAATTATTCTTGCTCTAGCAATATGATTCAAGGAGCTTTGGAAATATCCTATCATTTTGGTACGGGAGTAGACAAACCTTGTGAATAGTTTTTACATTCAAACTCCATTACACTTAATATACCAACTGACTTTTTGAGTTAATTTAACATTCATTCAAAAAAAGGAAAAAATAATCATTCTCCATGTCATGAAAAAATCCATGATAGTTAATCATAATCTAGAAGATATATATGCCTCGGTGAATTGAAGCGTTGGCGCTTACCTGCAGGATCACCATCAACTCTAAAGTCATTGAACCTACGAAAGTCCCCAAAGATAAATATTTTAAATATAAATTTTAAAACATATCTCATAAATAGGGATGTAGCTCAGATGGTAGAGCGCTCGCTTAGCATGCGAGAGGTATGGGGATTGATACCCCGCATCTCCATTTAATTATTACTAGTATTTAACCCGCAGCTATGCACCTATCAATTTTAATGTCTTCTAGACTGTGTGATCAAATTGTAATGAATAAATTATTATTTAATTATATATCTTCTTAACCTAGATAACACATTAACAGTTGATGTAAGAAAACACATCTATACTATATAAAAGTTGAGGCTATAATCCATTGAGAGCGTCCACGTAGGATGTTAAACGACCAATCATAATATTTGACAAATTATTTTTTAATTTATTATCTTTAAAATGTCAATATTACCAAAAAAATTGTTCATTTCAAAATAAAATAAAAATCAATATCAAATATGGTAAAATTACAAAAGCAAAAACATTATATAATTTAACTTAATACATAACTGATTTTTGAAAATATGACGAATTATTATATATTTCTTTAAATGTTAATATTTCCAAAATTATATTAAAACGAAATTAGTGTTCCATATATAATTTAAACTAACAAAATAAATATTAATATTTTACAACTTGCTTAAAAAAGTTAATTGTTAAAGTAAAAAAGGAAAATCAAAAGTAAATAGTAATATTAACAAAACATTATTGTCTTCTTAATACGTAACTGATATTCGAAAATATAAAAAATGTTAATATTTCAGAAATTATATTAAAAACGAAAATAGTGTTCCATATATAATTTAAAACAAAATAAATATTAATATTTTACAACTTGCTTAAAAATGTTAATTGTTAAAGTAAAATGAAAATCAAAAGTAAATTGTAATACTAACAAAACATTATTGTCTTCTTAAGTATAATAAAAAATGTTTTAGTAATATTAGTATTTTACAACTTGCTTAAAAATTTTAATTGTTAAAGTAAAAAGGAAAATCAAAAGTAAAATTGTAATTTAGTTTTTAATATAATTTTTAAAATATTAACATTTAAAAAATAATAATATAATAATTCGTCATATTTGTGAAAATCATTTATGTATTAAGTTAAATTATATAATGTTTTCTTACTTTTGTAATTTTACCATATTTGATATTGATTTATATTTTATTTTGAAATGAAATTTTTGGTAATATTGACATTTTAAAGATAATAAATTATGTTAAAATACAAAATTATGTCCTTTTAAGTATAATAAATCCAAAGTATCATTTATCCCAAAATAAAATGAAAAAATGATGTTAAATAACAAAAACTAAAACTTTTAAAAATGGAAATTCTCTTAATATATAAAATAAGAAATTTCTAATATATGAAGTATTAGGGTGACTATAAATATTTGTCTAAATATCAAAGGGTTTTCAAGATTTACTTTGACAAAGAGAGAGATTGAAAAGGAAAGGAAATATTTACACAATGGTTGCTTGTGTTTCTTCTTTGGTTTTCAATTATCTTACAATAGGGTTTAGAAAAAATGAATTTTATGTTAGAGTGGTTCACTTTTAGGAAACACGTAACATCATCAAAGGTGGTTTACTTATGGGTTTTGAGTTGTTTCTTATTGATCAAAACCGATGTTGCTAACTAATAGTGTGATTCATCGCATATTCCCTCTCTATGCTGTTGCATCAGCTACTACATGACCAAGTCATCACTATGTATGTTATTTTTTGAATGAATGTTAAATTTATTCTTGAAAAAATGGTGTTACATTATGTGTGATTTTGTTTTTGAATAATCTATATTATATAAAAGTTGAGGCTATAAGCCATTGCAAGCATCCACATAAGATATTAAATGACCAATTAAAATATGACAAGCCACAATTTTAATTTTTTATTCATAAAAGTGTCAACATTACTACAAAAATATTTATTCAAAAAATATACATTGATATCAAATAAGTTTAATAAAAAAACAAAATATAATAAATATATTAACTTAATATCTATGATAAATTTCGAAATTTAACATAAGTTAACTAACAAAAGAGTAATTACTTATAATTCAAGACTTCCAAACAATTATAACTTTATAAATTTAAAACACATGATTTAAAATTTTTGATATGCTATTAAGATATTCACAAACCAAAATATGTTATAATTAAGTTGACGCTATTAGTCATTAAAAATTTCTATATATTATTTTAAAGCACCAAGAAATATATTTTGAGTCACTATTTTATTTCTTATTTTAAACGTATTAAGATTACCAAAAAATGTTTCTTAGACAGTAAAATAAAAATTAATATTTATACAAATAAAAATCATTAAAATAAATCAATTTGATAAAAATGTGAAATAACTGAATAAATGAAATTGCAGAAAAACTTGAATAACAATATAATAACAATATTGGAGGTAGACGAGCACAAATTTATGATCAATATATATAAGGAAAATGGCATATTGTATATTAAATGTGAATTTAACATTTTAAAACTCTATGTAAGAAAAAATAAATAGTAGAATTTTTTTTTAAGTTATGTCTTAAGACAGGTTAAGTTTTGATATGACAATATCAAAAGACAATCGCTTCTTCATAATAATTTTTTTAACTGCTAATTACATTAAGATCAAAATAGCAAACATCCAAATCTTATAGTAAAAAATAAATTTTCATAATTATTCAAAATGTAAATTAATAGTAAAAAAATGAAAAACAGCTACAAAAATTCACTTTTATATAATACAAGAAAAAATTTATATATAAAGTATTAGTGCGACTATAAATAACTATATAAAGTTCCATGAGAGAATAAGTAGATAATGAAGAAAGAAAAGAGAGATTTAATAAGGATTGATTTTTGCTTCTTCTTTGGTGTTCAATGACTTTAAAAAGGTTTTAATAAGAATGAAATTATTATTAGAGTGACTCATGTTTTGAAAAAAATGTAACATCAAAGCGGTGATTTGGTAATGAGGTTTGAGTTGTTTCTCACTAATCAAAAGAAATAAGGATGTTTATTTAGCCCTTACCAATATATATGTTTATGAAACATACTATATATTATGTTTGACACAAATTTTTACAGGAACAATCTATGCATTCAACTATCTAATCGAATAGGCTATTAAAAGGAAAATTTAAAAGCTGATGTAGTCTATACAAGATTGTGAACTTGGTCATTATTAACAAAACAACCTACAAGGTGACTTCTCACAAATTCTTCATTAGACCACCAACTTTTATACATGTAGATCATGCTGGCCATGATATTGAGAGGTGAAACTTTATGATTTATTCTTATCCCGAGTTTAATCAAACGGTTGACAAGAGCAAAGACCGATATGGTAAAAACTTTATTACTCTCTATATAAAAATATAAGACATTGTTATCAGGTTTTGATGATATCTTTCCTTTATATAATTTTCCTTGGAAAGTTGGTCCTCATCAACAATAAGAATTATAATTGCCACACAAGTAAAGCAAATGTTATAGTCAATAGTGTGGTATTAATAAGAGTGAGCATGTTTCTCCTAAGTTCATAGTTCTTCTTTATCTTTAAACTTTTTACTAATCATTATTTTGCATTTTCTAATCAATGCACCAATTATTTATGTTATTCTTTAATTATCTACCAATTTCCATAAAGAAATTGATGAAAATAATTGTTCACAAACCTATCTTACTTCTCGCTACAACAATGAACTTAAGAATCTCTAGAAATTTTTAATCTCAAACAGTACATTTACAAAAATATAATTAACTAAAATATCTATAAGATATATATATATATATATATATATAATTAAACAAAAGTATTTCAAGTATATATGAGCATATAATAAATATATAGCAATAACACATTTATGATATAACTTTGATAAGTAAATAGAAAATTTAAACATCGTGCTTATAGATTAATTTTTTATTTCATCCAAATTAAAAATAAATAAAAGTATAATAAAATATTTATAATAGTACAATCTTTATATGCATTCAGCAATCTATCAAAGAATAACCAGAAAATGTATCTTTAAATAATATAAATAGTTATACATAATTTATAATATAAACAAATACTAAATAGTAATAAAATTAAAATTACAGTTTTGTAAACAAATAAAAGTATAAAAACATATTTAAAAATATTTTCAAAAAAATAAAATTATAGAAATCATTATAATTTGTAAATTAAAATTTTGATAAAAACTACACTAAATTATAAATGAAGACTCGCGCGTAGCGCGAGTATAAAATCTAGTTAATACATAATAACACATTAATACATGATGTAAGAAAACACATTAATACATATACATAAAATGTTAATGGATAAAATATTATTTAGTTATATATTTTCTTAACCTAGATAACACATTAATACATGATGTAAAAAAACACATTAATACACAATAACACATTAATACTGATGTTAAAAAAAACACATTAATACATAAACTTAGAAGTGGCTAGAAGTACTAATCAATTTCTATGACGTTCTTTGAAAAAAAATATAAATATATATAGAACATACATATTTTTGAAAAAAAAACATTAAGATATAGGATAACACATAAAAGTATTATTACTAGTATTTAACCCGCAGCTATGCACCTATCAACTTTAATGTCTTCTAAACTATGTGATCATAAAATTGCAATGAATAAATTATTATTTAGTTATATATTTTCTTAATCTAGATAACACATTAATACATGATGTAAAAAAACACATTAATACATAAACTTCGAGGTGGCTAGAAGTACTAATCAATTTCTATGTCGTTGTTTTGAAAATTTTAAAAATATATACACCATACATGTTTTTGAAAAAAAACATTAAGATATAGGGTAAAACATAAAAGTATGTTATAGAATATTATAATACTGCTTTAAAATATATACATATACATGTTAACATAAAAACATTAAACAATGAAATTACTGACCAAAATGAAATAAGAAATAATAAATTATAATTTAACTGAAAATGTTTAATTTTAGAATTCCAACAAATAGATAAAAGCCCAATAGAACATCTAAATAAAATATTTAAATATATTTAAACAATCAAGTTTATTTAGTTAGACAATTTAAGGTATTATAATTTAAAATGTAAATGTGGTTATTTTTTCTAGAATAATAGCTTTCATGCTAATAATAAAATTCATGCTTCTGATAATAATATTTTGTGAAACAAAGCTCTGATTTCATGCTTCTAATAATAATATTTTGTGAAACAAAACTCTTATTTTTTTATCATTTTTGAAAACTTAAGTTACAAAATAGAAGTATGTTAAGATAAGAAAATATAATGGAAGATTTTTTAGAAAATAAAATGAATCTAAATAATCTTTGCCACACTTAAAACTAAAATAAAAAGATAAAAATATGTAATTGTCGAGAAAAGAGAGAAAGATATAAAAAATACAAAATTAGATAACTGAATGTAAGAGATAAAACAACTGATAATGGAAGCGGTTTCGGTTGCGAGTGTTTGCGGATACGGGTGGTTGCGGTTTTAAACAGTAGTAAGAGATTTGGACAACTGGTACAACGGTTAAAAATTATTTCGTTTGCAGGATACTTATGACTTGTTAACTACCAACTGCAATAATGGTTAAATAATAATTTAAATTTTTTTACATTTTATATAATTATAAAAATATAAAAATAATATTATTATAATAAATATAAAAACTATATTTATACAATTATACTTTTTTTTAAATTATAGAAATTATTTTTTTCAAAGTTTTATAATATAAATTTAAATATAATATATATATATATATATATATATATATATTTGTATTTTTATTATTTCAATAAAATTTTAAATAAATATTTTTATTTTTATATTTTCGCAACCGTGTGCAACCGCAAACGCTACTGGAACTAGCTTTTGAATTTTAGAGGTTTAAAGCGGTTTGGGGCGATTTATAGTGTTTTCTATGATTGTTGCAAAACCTTAACAACCACTATCAACCGCAAAAGCTGCGTTTGCGAGTGATAGCGAAGAAACCAGTCATGCCTTTTTTGTTTTTGTAAACGCATGTTTAAGAAAAATATGGATTTTTTGCAGTTATTAAAAATATTTAAAAATTATTTAAAATGTATAATTTTGTTTTTTTAGTTTTGAAAAGCATAATCTACGTGTTAAAATTTTGTTGGTCTAAGTAACTGTGATTTAGTATATAAGGAATTTTCCCACTTTCTTTTGTATCATTCCACTTTTCTAAATTTATCGCAGTCAAAATGGATACAGTGAAAATGGTTGATACCTTGAATTAGGGATGGCAATTTTAGTAATTGCATGGGGGCCCGGCCCGATAAGATTTGCTGCGGGGCGAGATTGGGCATTAAAAACCTAAGCCAAAATTTTAGCGGGCCTTGCGGGATGGGGTTTGTGGGGGAGTGGGCCTTGTGCGGGATAAGCCCAAATGATCTTGAGGCAAATAAAGACCCGCGACAGTCTTCCCCAAAACATCTACGACTCTTCGGGAACCAAAAAGAAGATGGTGATCTTCACCGTCACAGCGTTTGGAGCTCCGATGATGGTGTTTCAAGCTCCAAGGGTGGTTCTTTTGTTACATATGTCTTCGATCTGCATCATCAGGGTTCACCGACAAAGAAAAAGAAGTTTGTTGATAAGTTTTTCACCGACAAAACTGATGATGCTCCGGATCCAGCGATTCAAGATCTGATCCTACTTCTGTTGTTCCCTTTGGCTTCAATCTGAAGCAAAGGACCTTTGCCGACAACATATCAAGGAAGCATGTACTTCGATAAGATTTTGCATGTACCTTACTCGATAACATTTCAAACTTATTTGATGAGTCTAACTCTTTGCTGTCCATTTCTTTTTGAGGGAAAGACGATACTTTAGGGAAAGAAGAACGAGATTTTTGGTCTCTTTTTGTCTCTCATCAAGCGGCTTCGCATGCAAGTTCTTGCTTATGTTTAGTGTCATATTCAGTAAGGTATGGATTGAATACATATATATTAACTTTTTTTAAAATATATGTTTGGTTGAGGATTATTAAGATGCTAATCTTGTGCAGGCACGAGAGTCCAAAGAAGCTCTTGAGGCATTCAACGAAAAAAACAGAGAGAAAGTGCAGCTAATTACCAAGCTAATGGAGATTAGTGTCAACAAATAACAATATCTCTCTTTTTTTTGTCGATTGTAGTAACCATTGGTCGTGTTTGAATGCTGGGTTTAACAAGTGTTCTAGTTTTTGTTCTTTTCCTCTCTTGTTTATGGTTTTGTACTGTCCTATTTTGTCACATTTATATTCGTAATGTCTTGTTTATGGTTATAACTGTCCTGTTTTGTATTCATCATTGTTTATGGTTCTGTACTGTCTTGTTTATGGTTCTGTAATTTCTTGTTAAGCTTAAGCATGGTTGTAACTTGTAAGTTCTTGCTTCTGTTTAGTGATAGAACTTGAGTAAGTTCTTGCTTTTGTTTAGTGAATAAAGTGTTAGGACTTGATTATGGTTGCTTGCTCTTGATCGTTTGGTCTGATAGGAGTGATAGAACTTGAAAGTTCTTGCTTCTGTTTGGCGTTACTAGTGTTAACTTATTATTTAACCTTTTATTTTTAATTACATGTGATGAGTAACTTGTGAGCAAAGGAAGGACACTACTTGTGAGAAAAGGAAGGACATGTTCTGATATATGATATGAGCAAAGGAAGGACTCTCTCACTGAGCCATCTTAAAACCAGGTACTTCTCTTAGTAATACTTGAGTATGCTTGCTTGCTGTTGATCTTTTGGTCTGATAGGAGTCATAGGATTTGAATATGGCTGTCTGCTCTTGATCGTTTAGTCTGATAGGAGTCATAGGATTTGAATATGATTGTCTGCTCTTGATCGTTTGGTCTGATAGGAGTCATACAATTTGAATATGGTTGCATGATCTTGATTGTTTGGTTTGATGGGAGTCATAGGATTTGAATATGGTTGCATACACTTGATCGTTTGGTTTGATAGGAGTTATAGGATTTGAATATGGTTGCCTACTCTTGATCGCTTAGTTTGATAGGAGTCATAGGACTTGAGTATGGTTGCTTGCTCTTGATCGTTTTACTCTGATAGTTTAGAATCTTTAAATAATAATTTTTTTTATAATGCTTGAGTACCTGACCAGTGAGAAATTAGTAAATAATTAATAGAATTTTAAAACTTACATAAAAATACAAAGAAAACCCTAAAAATTATCTAAGCCAACAAAAAAAAGACGCAAAATTAATATACATCTCTTTCTAACGAAGAAGAGAAAAAGAGAAGACAAAAGATATGAGTTCAAGCTTCGATCCACACTTTCAGCCATTGAATACAATGGATTTAGAGACTCAGCAACTCCTTGGAACTCTTTCAGCTGCTGTTGAGGCTGTTGATGGTTCATCTGACGGAGCTACAAATAAGCAAGGAAGCAAAATAAGGCTTATTCAAATTGGTGATAATGAAGAAGTAATATTGAAATCAGTCCTCCACCGACCCAAGCTAGAACCGGGCCAGCCTTAAACTCCAAGAAACCAATGTCACAGTCTACTCTAGAAGTTAGAATTGGATCGTCTTTAAAGACGAGTAAAAGCAAACCCAAATCTGTTCAGTTTACCATCTGTGGGGGAAGAAAGAGTTCCAGGCCGGCCCAAGGAAAGAAGAACGCAGTTCCGTGCGTCGCATTTCATGCTGAGTCAAGCCAACCACAGAAGATGAAGAAGATTCAAGAGGAGCAACTTGATTTGGAAGGTGAATCGGAAGAGGACGAAATGGATAATGAAAAAAAAGGCCAGGCATTGGTCTGATGTATGGATCGGTTGTTCTAAGATTCGAAAACCCAATGGTGAGGAGAAGGCTAAATGCAATCATTGTAAGAGTGAGTATGCATGGAGCTCCCACTCGCACAGAACAACTGCTTTGAGAAGGCATCGTGATTGATGCAAACTTTATCCAAGGAATCTTCGAACCAAAAACTCAATGTTGAAGCAAAATTTGTAAATGGCAAGTATGATCATGTTGTGTTCAGGAAGCTGGTAACCAAGACTATAATTCAGCATGACTTACCTTACTCTTACGTTGAGTATGAGAAAGTCAGAGAGACTTGGAAGTACTTGAATGTTGATGTCAAATTCATTTGCCATAACACAACTAGAGCAGATGTCTATCAGTTTTATGAAAATGAGAGAGATACATTGAAGAGGGAATTAGCTAGTATTCCTAGAAGAGTAAGCTCCACTTCTGATTTATGGTCATCATTGAAACGTGAGGGTTATATGTGTATGACAACACATTACATTGACCGGAACTGGCAGCTAAACAGTAAAATACTGATGTTTTGTTCTCTCCCACCGCCTCATACATGTACGATTGTTTCAATGAAGCTTCTTGAATCAGTGGAAGAGTGGGGACTAGAAAAAAGTGTTCTCTCTCACATTAGATAATGCTACAAGTAATGATTCAATGCAAGATATTGTGAAATCTCAATTGCTTTTGAGGAATGATTTGTTGTGTGGAGGTGAGTTTTATCATGTCAGATGTGTGGATCACATACTTAACCTCCTTGTGCAAGATGGCTTAAAGGTTATTAAAGACTCTTTGCACAAAGTTAGAGAAATTATTAAGTATGTGACAGCATCAGAGACGCGTGAGATGATGTTTAGAAAATGTGTCGATGCTGCTGGCCTGATAAAGGGGGATGTTGGTTTGATAATGGATGTGCAGACAATATGGAATTCGACATTCTATAAGGTTGAAAGAGCTCTTCCATACCGTGAAGCGTTTGTTAAGTTGGAGATATATGATAGGAGAAACTATAAGTTTTTGCCTACAGGTCAGGAATGGGACAGAGCTGCGAATATATGTGTTTTTTTGGAGCCTTTTGCTAAGATTACTAGTTTGATGTCAAGTTTGAAATACCCAACATCGAACTTGTATTTCTATCAGGTATGGAAGATCCATAATTGGCTTCAGGTAAATGAGGAAAGCGATGATGAGATTGTCCGAAACATGGTGATACCGATGTGAGAATTTCGATAAGTATTGGGAAGAAGTTAGTGATATTTTTGCAATGACAACTATCTTTGATCCACGTCTGAAGCTTCCAGGTGCAGAATATTTATTTAGGTATGCTTGACATGAGTAAATGAAGAACTTGCGTCTGAAGCTGAAATTTTTTTTTGAATCATATGACAAAAAAATCAAAGTCAAAGTCACCTTCTACAGAGCCTCATGAGATAGATAAACAAAATGTTTGTGGAGCACCAAAAGGAACATTTGAGAACTATGCTGTAAGTCTCAGGTTCTGTTTTTTTTTTTAAATTAATTTTTGAAACTTAAAAAACGTTTTTATTGTTTTTTTCTTTAAAAACACTACAAGATTTTTTTGCATTTCGCAACATTAGTGTTGTTGCTAGTGGAAAGACAGCTCTCCAAGCTTATCTTGATGAACCTGCTCTGGATATGGATAGCTTTGAAAGCTTGGATAATCTCCAGTGGTGGAAAGATAATACTCATAGGTATGGTGATTTGTCATCAATGGTTTGTAATCTACTTAGCATTCCAATCACAACAGTGGCTTCATAATCCTCTTTTAGCATCGGTTTGCTAGTTATGAACAAATACATGAACTGTCTACTTCCAAAAAAATATGCAAGCTCTAATATGTAGTCGGAATTGGCTAAAAGGACTTGAAGCTTATGAACAAGGTAAATTATTCACATAATCATATATTGACGTTTCCATGATATTTAAACTTAATTAATTTCAATTTTTTATATTTTCAGAAGATGAAATGGATGGTGAAGTAGTTTTAGTTATTTTTATTTCAATTTTTATGGAATACCATCGATCGAATCTATCGTCAAAGATGAAGTTGAAGAAAAAGAAACTTGATTTTTATTTTTATTTTGGTGTTTTGAATTTATTTACATTATGGATTTCGTGTTCGTTCTTTTTTCATTTCGGGTTTTGTCCCAATGGGTTTTCCCAATAAGGTTTTTAATAAGGCCACATTGCTGGATTTACTTATTTTCATTTATATTAGCATTTGATTACTTGGATTTGCCATTGTTACTTCAAAACACTTCAAGCTCTATATTCAAAACACTTCAACTCAAAACGCTCCAAGCATTATAAGCGTGACACACTGATCTTAACACACATTGACCGTGCATGTCATTAGCGATAACCCATAAAACTGGTACTAAGTTGATCAGTAACACATTGATCGTGACACACATTGATCGTGCATGCTGATACAGTCGATTTGTAATTTGCACATGCTTCATAAACACGTCCCGTGGGCCGATCCGCCAAGGGCATGTGCAAGTCGCAGGTTGGAAATGGGCACCACCTCTCGGGACTGCGACCTGTGCGGACCGGTACCACCAAGACCCGCATCAACCATGGACCACGGCGAGGCGAGCCTAGGTGGGTCGGTACAGCCCAATTGCCATTCCTACGTTGAATCTTCTTTGATTCTTCTTTTTTTTCTTACAAGTTACAATAACACATCGTTCTGGAAGACGACTCATTCAACACATATCTCTATTAGATGGGTCCCGCTAAAACTTATCTTCACTTTTATGTGTCTTGTCTTTAACCGATTCCATATAGATACGAATATTTCTTCTTCCTCCTCTCAGACCGTCAGCTATACATCCCTTCCGTAAAACATCCATAACTAAAACCCTTAAATCCCAAAAAAAAAAACACGATCATGATCGAAACAACACAAAAAGTCGACCTCCCAGCTTCAGTCTCAACGACATCAGGAGTGAAAGGACTCGTAGACGCCAAAATAACACAAGTCCCCAGGAGCTTCCACTACCCTTCTTCTACTTTGTCCAATAATACACCTTCTACTATCTCCGGCTTAAAACTCACCGTCCCGGTCATCGACCTTGGAGAAATCAACAACACATCTGCAAGAAACAACGTCGTTTCAAAGATCAAAGACGCAGCTGAGAATTGGGGTTTTTTCCAAGTGATCAACCATGGTGTTCCTTTAACTCTTCTTGAAGATATTACACAAGGAGTTCGAAGATTTCATGAGGAAGATCCTGAGGTCAAGAAAAAGTACTTTTCCACTGACTCAAACAAGAAGTTTGTTTACAGTAACAGCTTTGAAGATCCTTACAATTGGAGAGACTCTTTCACTTGTTACCTCGCTCCAGATCCTCCAAACCCAAAGGAGATCCCAGTAGTTTGCAGGTAAAAGCTTTTTAAGTAAATTGTATTTTCGTTTCTTAAGTGTCATGATTCCTATCATTTATTGATGCTGTTAGGGATGCTGTGATGGATTACTCGAAGCATGTAATGGAATTAGGCACGTTACTCTTCCAACTTCTCTCAGAAGCTTTAGGTTTGGACTCTGAGATGCTTAAGAGGATGGACTGTCTCAAGGGCTTGTTTATGCTCTGCCATTACTCTAGTCGAGCAAGGATCGTATATATGTATATGCAAAGCTTGTGTTAATAAAACTGTAACCTCGTTTTATTATCTTTCTTTCTTACATGAGATCATCTTACATTAGTCTCTTTATATAGGTAATAGAGGTCTTAGCTTAATCCTATTACAACATGATCTAGGAACTTATCTTAATCCTAATCATAACCGACTTTAGTTATTCAAACTTATCTTCTATGAATAACTTGTTTCCTAAGTTATCTCTTGAAGCTTATCCAACATTCTCCCTTCTAAGCTTCATGACATCTTCACTTAGATCTTGAACTTGAATCTGCTCCCTCATCTCTCTGAACTTGATCTTTGCCAATGCTTTGGTCAATATATCCGCAAGTTGCTTAGTACCAGGAACATGTTCAACGTATATGAGATTGTTCTCAACACACTCTCTTATGTAGTGGTATCGTTTCTGAATGTGCTTACTTCGACGATGGAACACAGGATTCTTGGCGAGTTGTATGGCTGATTTGTTGTCAATACGGATCAACGTCTTCTCAACCTTCTTTCCGGTGATCTCACTCAAAAGATCTTGTAACCAAATGGATTGCTTCGCAGCTTCCGTTGCTGCCATAAATTCAGCTTCACAAGACGACAATGCCACCACATCTTGTTTCTGAGAACACCACGTTATAGGTGTATCTCCAAGATAGAACAAATAACCAGTTGTACTTCTCCCATCATCTGGATCAGTGTTATGGCTACTGTCGCTGTATCCGATGAGTCTTTGGGATCCTCCACGCTTAAACATTAGGCCAAAGCCATGAGTACCTTTTAGATACCTCAAAACCTGTTTTAATGCATCACCATGAGCTTTCCGTGGTGTATGCATATACTTGCTTAGGATTCCTATAGCAAAACCCAAGTCTGGTCTTGAGTGCATCAAGTATCTCAAGCATCCAATCCTTCTTCTATATAGCGTAGCATCAATCTCCGGTTCTTGTATTGACTTAGAAAGCTGCAAACCAAATTCCATTGGTACATTACTTGCGTAGCAGTCATCCATACCTGCTTCCTTAAGTATCCGTAGAGCGTATGCTTCTTGCTTAATCATGATACCTTGTGGACTCTGCTTCACTTCCAATCCAAGATAGTAGGTCAAGATGCCTAGGTCGGACATCTCGAACTGTCGTGACATCGCCACCTTGAAATCTTTAATGCCTTTGACACAATTTCCAGTGACAAAAAGATCATCCACATATATAGCTACTATTAGCAGCTTGTCACCATCTTCTCTTCGATACACCGAGCTTTCTTTCGTGCACTTCTTGAATTTTAATCTCTTCAGGATCTGATCGAGCTTAGTGTTCCAGGCACGCGGAGCCTGTTTTAATCCATACAAAGCCTTTGAGAGTTTGAAAACTTTATGTTCTTCTCCCTTCTTTTCAAACCCTTCAGGCTGGGATACGTAGACGTCTTCATTCAATTCTCCGTGTAGAAAAGCTGTCTTGACGTCTAGATGATGAATCTCCCACTTGTTTGATCCAGCCAAACCTATCAACAACCTTATAGTCTCAAGTCGAGCCACTGGAGCAAAAACTTCATCAAAATCTATCCCATGTTCTTGTACATAGCCTTTCGCTACAAGGCGTGCCTTGAATTTGTTGATAGAACCGTCTGGATTTCTCTTAACCTTAAAAACCCACTTAAGACCAATGATTTTTACACCGGCTGGTTTGTCTATCAACGTCCATGTATCATTCTTGTAAATAGACTCAATCTCATCTTCACAAGCATTAGTCCATCGCTTATCACCTTTAGCTTCTTGAAAGTTAACAGGTTCGTCATTCATAGACATAAGTAACATCTCACATTCTAATTCTGCAAGTAGAATGTATTCATCAAGATAGCTTGGCGTCTTCTTCTCGCGTGTTGATCGTCTTGGATCTTGCGTCGTGATCTGTTCTTCTACTTGTGTTGGCTCTGCATCATCAGTTGTAGATTCGTTTTCTGCAGCAACTGTTTATTCATTCTCTGCAGCAACCTCTACTTCTTGTTGTGAGCCAACCACAAACGGACCACTTCCTTCATCAAGAGTTGATCCCCACGTCATCTGAAAGCTACCAGATGTCTTGCTTTCATCGTTAGCTCCCTTCCAATTCCAAGCTAGTCCTTCTTCAAAAATTACATCTCGACTTACTACTACTTTTTTAGTACTAGGATTATAGAGTCGATAAGCCTTTGAGCCAGGCTCAATGCCTAGATGTACAAGTGTTTGTGAGCAATCATCTAACTTCCTTAAGTGGACAGAGTCCACTTTTGCGTGTGCTACACAACCAAAAACCCTGATGTGACCAACATTAGGCTTTCTTCCTTTCAATCTTTCATACAGTGTTTGATTCTTTAGAGCTCTTGTAGGCACACGATTGATAAGATATGTTGCATGACGAACAGATTCTCCCCACAAATAGTTCGGAACTTTCATTGATTTTAACATGCTCCTCGTCATCTCCATTAATGTACGGTTTCTTCTTTCCACCACACCGTTTTGTTGTGGTGTGTAAGGAGCTGTTAGCTGACGTTTGATACCTTCTTTATTGCAAAAATCTTGAAATTCCTTGGAAGTGAACTCACCTCCTCTGTCCGTACGAAGCATCAGAATCTTCTTGCCATCATTTTCTTTCTCCACCATGTTCTTAAACTTCTTAAAGCTTTCGAAAGAATCACTCTTTTCTTTTAGCAAGATTGACCACATGTACCTTGTGTGGTCATCTATTATGACAAAAATATATCTGTAATGGGAAGGTGTGGCAGGAGATATAGGACCACAAAGATCAGCGTGCAATAGTCCTAATGCTCGGTCTGATCTATATGTTGTTGCGGAGGAAAAGGGCTGTCGAGTTTGCTTCCCTACCAAGCAAGAGTCACAGATTTGCTTAACTTCCTGAATCTGAGGTAATCCTTGCACCATATCTTGAGCTGCCATATTATGAATGGTCTTGAAACTGATGTGACCAAGCCTAGCATGCCATCTCCACGGTTCGTCTTTGATCTTTGTGAGTAGACACACAGGATTTCCAACCTTGAGAAAGACTTTATAAAGTCGGTTCGAGGCCCTCAAAACTTTAGTTAATAGTCTCCCACTTGGATCTCGTACTGATAGGTAGTTGTCTTTCATTCTAACATCGCAGCCTTGTTCCGTTGCTTGTCCCAAACTGATAATATTACTTTTCAAATCTGGTATGTAATATATATCAGTTAATAGCTTATGTTCCCCTGTTCTTTCTTCAAAGAGGATCGATCCTTTGCCTTTTATCTCCACACACGAACCATCTCCAAATTTTACTCTTCCTTTTACGTGTTCATTGAGCTCAGAAAAGTAGGACTTCTCACCGGTCATGTGATTGCTTGCACCATTGTCTAGGTACCACATTCCCTCTTCTTTCTCGCTTGCTTCAAGTGTCTTTGGTAACACTCTCTCTTCATTAAGGAAGACTTCTTCGTGCAGATATAACGCAATATCAGCTCCTTCTGTTTCAGTTTTGTTAAGTTCTTGATTTTCTTCTTTCTTCTTAGGGCAAACTGACTTGAAGTGACCTTTTTCTTTGCAATAGTAACAGATAATCTGTGAGTAATCTTTCTTTGTTTTGTTCCACTCACCAGACGAACTTGAGCTTCCTCGTCCACTTCCTCTTTTCCTCTGCCACGTCCACGGTTTCCTCCATTCCCTCTACCTCTTGAGCTTTGATCAGATGATCTTGTAGTAGTGTTTGAGAATAGAAGATCTCCTTGTTGTTCACGAGATTCTTTTCGTTTAATCCTTTTCTCATAAGCTTTAAGTCTTCCAATCACATCTTCAAAAGTCGTGTTGTTTAGATCTAACATCTGCTCGAGTGATGCTGTCATATGGATAAATTTATCCGGTAAACTATCGAGAAATTTCTTCACAATTTTTGATTCTTCAATGCTTTGTCCCAACGAAGCCGCTTTTGATTTTAGTTCTGTTATCTTACCAGAGAAATCATCGATACTTTCTGTGTCTTTCATGCTTAGTCGATCAAACTCATTCATTAGAGTTTGTAGACGAGCTAATCTTACACGTTCAGCTCCTAGATTTCTTGTTCGGATGTTCTCCCAGATTTTCTTAGGAGAGTCGTCTTCCTCGATCTGCATAACTATACTTTCCGGTAGAGACTGAAACAAGAGAGCCACTGCGATATCATTCTTCTCTTCTTCCTCTGAACCAGGGTCAATAGCTACCCACGCCTTATGGAGTTTTAACAGAACCTTTATCTTCTTTGCCCAAACTGTGTAGTTAGTCGAGTTGAGCATTGGACAGACGATAGTACTTGGGATTCCTTCTCTTTTCCCAAGTGTCTTCATCTCTGTTAAAGCCTTTGTATCAGCCATGGATACAATGTCTCAGCTTCGCAAATCACAACCAGGTGCTCTGATACCAAATCTAGTCGAGCAAGGATCGTATATATGTATATGCAAAGCTTGTGTTAATAAAACTGTAACCTCGTTTTATTATCTTTCTTTCTTACATGAGATCATCTTACATTAGTCTCTTTATATAGGTAATAGAGGTCTTAGCTTAATCCTATTACAACATGATCTAGGAACTTATCTTAATCCTAATCATAACCGACTTTAGTTATTCAAACTTATCTTCTATGAATAACTTGTTTCCTAAGTTATCTCTTGAAGCTTATCCAACAATTACTACCCACCTTGTCCACAACCTGACCTAACTCTGGGAATAAATAAACATACCGATAACTCTTTTATTACGCTTCTTCTTCAAGACCAGATTGGTGGTCTCCAAGTTCTTCACAAAGATTATTGGGTCGATGTTACTCCTCTTCATGGAGCTATTGTGGTCAACATGGGTGATTTCATGCAGGCAAGCCCCTCAATCAATTAATGCATTCTTTTAAATCTTCACCGGTAAGTAGAGTTGGTGACATTTTTGTAGGTCATAACCAATGATAAGTTCTCGAGCGTGGAACATAGGGTACGTGCGAACATAGATGGACCGCGCATTTCAGTTGCGTGCTTCTTTAGCTCGAGTCTGTTTCCAAATCCCACGGTTTATGGACCAATCAAAGAGCTTCTGTCTGATGAAAACCCTGCAAAGTACAGAGATATCACCATACCAGAGTACACTGCAGGTTTCCTTGCGAGCGGCTTCGACGGGAAATCACAGTTGTCTAAATATAGGGTATGAAAAAGAGAAAGACTTGTCCTGTCGATGAAAATATATTTGTGTCTGTGCTTTTGCACCTGAAACAATGTAACAAATAGAAGATGTTTTAAGTAAAACGATTCACACTATGCGTTGTGTGTTTGCAGTGGGTTGATGATAAAGTTTCACACTAAACCTTTGTGTATTTGCTTTATAAAAATTAGCTTAAATGAGTTAAGCTCTCTGTGTTCCAGTTTATATTTAAGAGATCTCTAGATATTTGATAACTATACGACCAAAGAATGTCACCGTTAGGAATGCAGATTGGACGACAGAAGTTATATTAAATGTCATTGTGTCTAGGTAATACTTAAGTCCGTTGTTAAACTAATTAGGTTTTTGGGTAATTTTTTTATAAATATAGTTGATCGACCAGACCTGAAGTGGTAGCTGAATTATCTTCAGTTCTAGAAGGAGCAAACAGAAGTGCCTGACTGATTGATTTTGCCCATTATTATGTCTGATATGTTTTTCTCATGTAAGAGACAAGAACTAAGATGTGTGGCAGGACAGTTCAGTAGGTGTGACTTCCATCTACTTCAGTCCAGCCGCAACTGAGTGTATTTTCTTGAAGGATTTTAAACATTTAGATACAACAACAATCTCAGTACCCAAGGGGTTTAACTTTGGCTATGTATTCCATCCTTCACTTTTGTATCTGTGTAAATTTATGAGTATTTCTTTCTTATTCCTGAGTTCACATACCTTATCTCATTAATGCTCCGTTCAAGTCACACTTTCAACCAATGGGTCCCATAATGAAAACCTTAACCACCACCCCACCAAATCAGGGTCTTGCCTTATTTTAGAATCACAACAACAGACAATTTGATGTTTACAAATGCAAGTGACGAGACTAAAATCCTCTCAGACCATGATCCTGGGGGTAGACACTTTAGACTCTTGTTTGACTGCGTCACCTGGAAGAATAACATAGATAAAACCAGTTAGTGAATGCAAATCTAATCTAAATAAAGCTCTCTTTGTCTCTGGGGTTGTTAAAACGCAGGGCATGCTTCTTAATCAAAGCAGGTGAAATGAAAAGGGTTCACTGAACTTATATTTAGCTGTTTTACTGGTGAAAGATAGACAAACTGGACTCTAAGTCTATACAGTAACTTGTTAGGAAGAGTAATTACCAGAGTGGGTGGTAGTGGTGACTTCTCCATAGATGGCCTTAAGCGTGGACAGAGGAACAACAGCAGAAGTACCAGCAGAGGCGGCTTCAGCAAAGAGTTGTTGTTTCCACTCCCACATTGTGACTTTCATTTCCTTATTAGACTTTGACAGCGAATCTTTTTGTTCCTGTAAGGCCTCGACATACTTTTGCTGTTTATCAGATCTAAACCCCAAAACCACAAACGATACCCCAAGACACGTGTTAATTACAGCGTTGCTGTTCATTGCTTCAGAGACCAGCATTGCAATCTTGTTCGCCATTCCTCCTCCTGTGTATTGAAATTACTACTTTTTTCAATCAAGGAACAAAACAAGATACATAATGATAGCAACCGGATTTGAGAATCAAATGGTAACCATTCTAGTGGAAGATAGCACAAGTTTGAATTCTCAATTAATATTAGGTGTTGTCAGGGTTCGGTGATGGCCATAGCAGAGCCCAGAAAACTACAATCACATCTCAAGTTATAAATCTACAGTGTAGAGCAACAAAGATCAATGGTCTAAGAATTGGTTAACTAGTCACAGATTGAAGAAAACATGGCATACAAATTTCAAATGAATGGTAACAGAAACCAACCGAATGAAGAATATTCTCACTCTCTTCTCCTTCTTCAAACCCACAATCAAAACTTCTATTTCACGATTCGTAAACAAACCAAAACTCCTCATTTCTCTAATTTCTCCCGAGAAGGGGATGTGTAACCCTAAACGCCAACGAAACGGCGTCGTTTTAATGAGATCGCAAATTACCGATATGTGCCAAGGTTCACGTTGTTTTCTGATTTTTTTTTTTTTTTTGTCAACATTTTTCATATATTATGAAAAGCCCGACATAGAGCAATTACAGATGAAGTTGACAGGCCCAAACTCCATCATTTACAACTTTCATTGTAAGTCTAGCCCACTAATCCTGAATCCAATGTATTGATTATAGGATTAAAAATAAAGTGCCACGTTACTGCTATGCGTCATCAAACGGTAAAGCATCTTGCTACGCGTCAGTTCGTGAGATGAGGATCTTGTGACGCAGCATTCACCGACAAATCCACGATTTGCTTCAGCTCCGGCGCCGGACTTGCCAAACTACACCTAAGCTTCCTTTTGCAGCTTTCTTCCGGTAACTTTCAAGGCTGTCTTTGAGTGGATCGTCTATGAACGAAAACCAAGGAAGCTAAGTTCCTTTAACTCGCTTCAAGCCTCCGATGAGAAGCTCCGTCTAAAACGGCCGAGAATGAAGGCCCAACCCTAGTTATAAGGGTGATAATGACGAAGATATTACTCTCATAGCTAGAGACATGAGGATTACTTGATTGTATGGGGGATCTGAAATAAAATCTCTGCAAAAAGGAAAGAAAGACACTAAATCTGAAAACCTAGATATAAATCTAAGCTCAGAATTTATTGATCCAATCAAAATCCAAAGGAAACTCTTCGGTTTGATTGGAAGTATTACAACAAAAAACTATAAAACATCCAATCTTCAAACGATTGGAACTCAGAACAAAACACTATATTTTACAAAAAAGAACTCTGTTTCTTTCCCTCTGAAAGATATTTGTGTGGTAAGAGGGAAGAAGAAACGAGAGAACATTCTCTCTCTAGGAGAGAAAGAGAGAAACCCCTATTTTACAAGAAGTCTGATTTTATTTTTTTAACAACAATATTTATTTATTCATCCCTTTTATATTTTTTGAATAGCATTTTATTAAATAACCTCGATTTTATGTGGCATCACTAAAACCTTTCTCACAACTTTACATTAAAAGCACTCTCTTGCCTATATTAATTACATGTATGCCATTACTTATTATAACTAAGAGAAATTATACTATACTAGGTCCTTGTCCGCGTTACGCGCGGATAATGTGGTTACATAATTTTCTTTTAAATTTAGTATAAATATATGATATAGTATGATAATTCATTCTAAGGAATCAACAAAATTTGACCTTGGAAAGTAGGTAGATATCTAGTTGTCGTTTAATTAATATTTTGTTGATGTTTTACCTTTCTCATAAGTTAAATTTACGACACATCTTTTATATAAGTTCGATATTTGCACAAATATTCGGAAGCGAATTGGAGTTGGAATTTTTGAATATATCAAGAGAAAGTGAGAAATAAATCATACATATTGATAAAAGAGATTTGTGGTTTTATTTGAAGAAGAATAAAATAAAAATAAAATAAAATCATAAGAAAGAATGTCGATAGTGTGTAACTTTAAAAATAACATTTAGTATGGGACTAACCTGAAAACTCTAAAAAGCATTCTGCTTAAATAAGGTTTTCGGTTGCCATAACACTAACATAATGTTATTTATTATTCGATCAACAATAATTAGAAAAACATTTATCATAGCATTGAGAAGATGAAATGATCTTCAAATTCTCTTTGCTCAATGCTCTCATATTAAAGTTTTGCTATAGTATTGATATTTCAAATATATAACAATTACAAATAATTTATCAATTTTATTTAATAATATCACAATATTATATTTGTATGCAAAACTTAAACATATATTTTACAAATAAAAATAATTTAATTTAGTTTTAATTCAAAAACAATAATATTTCACATTTAACATATAATTAAATATAATTTATTATTGTCAATGAAAATATAAAAGTTAATATATATTATAAATAGAAATATAAATATAATTTCATTATTTAAAAATAAAGCATATATCATTTACTAATTTTATATTATGGTTATATATATATATATATATATCATTTACTGCTCTACCATTCACTTTATTAAAAACATTTATAAAATTATATTATTTTTGTAGCATATTGATTTTATAGCATATTTAAAATGTTTGAATTAATATAGATGAAAGCATGTCCACTTATTGAAGTAGAGGCTTGTACCCAAGTAATACCTAGTATACATAAATGGAATTGTTTTGTGAGACTATGGTTTGTGTTACGTGAGTACCTGATTTCAGACCTCTGGAAACAAAACTTAGCTTTCATTTGCTTTTTTGAGATCACCAATACACGTATGTTTAATTGCGTATTCCTTGTCTTTATTCTCTATATCAGCAATGTAAAAGATGTATGAGGTTTGATATTTATGAGAGGGAGAAGTCTGAAACAAATTTCTTGAGATTTGCATACTATTTGGAGGAAGTTTTAATGTCTATGATGATATTCTTTAGTAAGGCTTATGGGTATTTATGTGTCTAATATTTTGTAAGGACATATTAAAGGTAAAGATAAATTAGATATAGCCACACGAATACAACAAAAATCTATAATAAATTAATAATATTTAGACTGATATATTATTAATTTATAAAAATTATTTTGACAAAAATCTTTAGCAACCGCTTTTATATTGCAAAGATGAATATTTGCGGTATGCCTGTTTGTCTTACCACATCTAGTTGTAAAGTTATGCTCTTAAGAATGAACATTTAAACTTAAAATGTGGTTAGGCAGAAAAGAAATATCTCTAGGTTAGGTTGTTACCATGAAAGTATGAGATATCACCAGTTAAATATAGTAGTCTTTTTTCTATTGTTTTACTAATTTATTTATTTATTTTACATTTTATTTTTTGTCTTCTTATTATTATTAACTAAAGAAAATTATCATTTTCATTTCATTTGGAAATAAGATGTACATCAAAATATTTTATTGAAAAGTAATAATTGAATTTAAATTGTGAAAGCTGATTTATACATTGTTTTCTGGTTATATATATATATATATATATATATATATTATCTGTTGTAGTTTTTTAGCAATGTTTTTTTTTAATTTGCTACTGTGTTCGGTTGAATAATTCCCAGATTTGTTACTTGAGTGAGGAGTAAAACTTGTGTTGTGTTGTTATGGTTTGTAAACGAATAAACCGGAACATTAGAAACTCATTTTAATATATTAAAAAATTATTCAAAATATTATTTATTGATAGTACATATAAACAACCAATTTTTAATGTTGGTTTATAATTCCAAATTGTTTCTCTATATGAATTTCAAAGGTATTTGTTGGTGTCATATAAATAATCAACTTTTTTATTTTTTGTTTAATCTGAAAATTTAAAACTCTGTCAAGGAATGTTGTTTTTCTTTACTGGTTATTTAGAGTTGATTAATTATTGAAGAGTTTAAGTTATACAAAAAATGTAAATAATTGATTGGACTGTAACTAAAGAAATTTAGCTATAAAATATATGATGTCAATGATTTGGATGTAGTTGAAATTTATTGATATATTTTATTTTCTTGCAAAAAAATTTGACGTAGTATAAGACATGAAAGGAGAGGAAGATACATGTCTGTTATATTGTTTACCTCTACTTATTGTAATCTCACATAATATAATACGTGTATACATAAATTGTACATATCTTATGGGTTTTTGTCAATGATCTTTCAACGCTGCCCACGAGTTAAGAAACTGTCCTTTACCATCTGGAAGCACATAATTCTTGATGGTGTGTCTATTTTTGCAATAAGTGGAATAAATACAATCAATCTAGCAATTCATGATTACTTAGTTGCGCAGAAAGGAAAGAAACAAATGCATGCATGACAAGATAATAAATGAAGCCTTCTTGCATTGAGAAAGAAGTGATTATTCTCCTTCAATAGAATCGTGTACTGGCTCTTGTTACCAAAGCAAAGGACGTACTCATTTAAAAAAACCACATGCAAGGTTTCACATAAGAAACTCCAACTTGGTATTCGTTTATGACAATTCAAATTTCAAAACTTGATAGAAAGTAACAAAAGAGAAAGTTACTTGCTGATATAGTACAGCAAGGTTTATTCGGAGTTCGGGTGCAAATCATCCCTTAACAACCAACAGTTTCCGCCCATCAAGCAAGAAATTCTTTACATGGTCTGGTAGAGGATTCATCCTGAAATTGTTTATTTAACAGGGAGGAAAAGACATGCCATACAATCATAGAGCCCCTAGGTATGAATACTTATGGTAAGTTGATCAAGCTTGAAGAGGAAGATAAAAAAAATTATTCACACGTTTTGAGAAGATCCAAAAAGTTGGCAATTGTCTTCTTTTTGTCCCCGCAAAGAACTTAAGGAGGCCGCGTAACTGTACAACACCTATCTCCAGTAATCTCTGGATTACTTTCATAAATGTTAAAGACTCTACTAAGAAGCTGCAAATATACACTCCCTAATCAAAAATCAAGTTGATAATACGTTTGAAATAATGAGATAAGTTCATCAAGTAACCGATGGTTTAATACAAAAAAACCATCTAAATATATACTCACCTCGTCGAATAGGCACAATGTCAAAACACTCACTGACTTCTTCTTTTCCTTCAAGTCTTTAAGTGAACAGTCAAGGCCATCATTAGCTGCAGGGAAAGAACATAGACAATAACATACAACCACCATTGAAGGAATATTAAAAAAAAATATCACAAAAGATAAACTCGTCAACATACCCAGGTGTGAGCTGAGGATAAAAAAATAAACTACACAATCACACAAATCAATTTAAATAAGCAAAGTAACTTTTCTATATAATTGGACGTACCAAGGATGACTCATGTTACGCTACATGTGATGGCGTTGACTCGCAGATTGAAGCAAAGGAAATACCTTCGAAATTCACATAGCATTAAAAGACAAAGTGATGACCAGATGAAGCCGGGCTTGCTCGAACGTTGTTATTGCGCTATGCAGTTCCTGAAATTGAACAACAATTTCCCCATTTTCAGTGGTCGCTGAAACACATAAAAATAGAAACCGTAAGAAGAAGGAAAAAGAAACAAATGGTAAGGTTTTGATGAGTTTAGAGGTCAATATTTGTGTAACTATAACACAGTCTACAAAAGACCACAACTTTTGTAAAAGAAACAAAGCAACCAAACTGAAACAGAACTGCTCAAATTTGGTTTAGATTGTCCTATCATCAAAACAGAGATTCACAATTACAAAACCTGACAAACCAGATGATGAATCCTCTCCTGTAAGCTTCATCTCCTCCTTTTACACCTCCAACAACCTAAACACCAGATCAAGAGCTTTCAAAAACCAGACCAACGAACAGAAACAGAGAAAGTGAAATCATGAATCAAAAGTGGGAAACTTTAACCGTAAGCTCAGAATCCTCAACCGTAAGCCCCACCAGCGATGGAACTCGAACCCCTCCATCTCCCTCTCAATATGATAAAATTTCAAACAAAAGAGATCACAGACAACTTCCAGTATCACTTTTCAAAGAAAACTGTAGAGAGGCTTAGTAATGCTTTGTATGTACCAGAAGCAAGGCGTTCAGTAACTTACCAAATATGAAGGACTAATTATTTTTATGGAAAACTTTATACAGAACCCATAAACTTTGCCATTATATGTTGTGTCCCGTATGTGCCGTCGATGAACGTGCTTTTAATCGCGGTTAGCTCACCAGTAACGTCTTCTCAATATGACAGTGGAGCTCTGTTAATTAAGGAGATGTATGCTTAAGCGATAGTGTAGCTATAGAAGGTTAGAGGCTTACCATGTAGCTGTTCGTTAATATAAGCTCAGCCAAGGGATTGTCTTCCAGAAGGCCTGTTGCTAATACTTATTCTTGAAAAAGGCAAAAGCAGCAATTCGAACTAAAGCCTTGATACAAAAGGACATGAAAGATTAGCTCTTAGCAAAGATTTTATACCTTAAGTGCTTCAGATTTTGCAGCTATACCACCAGAAAGAATAGTCTTCGAACGAAGAGTCTGTCTAGCAGTTCTAGCGGCACCGGCTCTCCTCTACGTTGTTGTGTGAACCTTAAGAAAGCTAAGAAGGGAAACCACACAATCTAAGCGAAAGTTCGATTCATTAAGCAAAAGCTAAAATGGGTTTCCATATACCTAATGGGAGCGACGTTGCCGCAAGGGTTTTCAAAGAGAGCGCTTTGGTCTTGGTGTGTGCTTCTCCTAATTCTCATCTTTATCTGAGAAACCATAAAAGAAGTCGGATCAGATTTTAATCGAAACATCGAGAAACCACTTTCTCACCTATAACTCGGACTTGGAGTTGAAAAAGGAAGTGTTGAGCTGAGGGAGCGAGTCTGTGACACAATCCAATGAGGAAGACATCCTCGACATCCTTGCTTTCCTTATCAATCAACTTCCAGCTTACACAAATCAGCAAGATGAATGTGGGAAGTCGCCGTTGATGGAGTTCGTGCAAAACATAGACTATCTTTTCATATTTGGTAGAGATGATTGGATTCGAGCGAGTGTGATGAGTGGTGTAAATCACTCTAATTGTAGCTTTAGTGTGGTGTGGGAATGATTGCAGCAAGCGTTACACGATACAAGTTTCAAGCCGGTGTCATCTGAAAGGTTACGGTGACTCTCTCTGCAAATGGAGAAAACATAAAGTTTATGGGCTTTGCATACAAAATATTTTCACGAAACAAAACTAAACGCCGTTACTAATTACTCGTTTTTCCCGGAGGCGATGAAGAGATCTAGTGGTTCTAGTGAGAGGAATGTTTAGTAAATCTACCACCGTCTTATATAGCGAGTAAGGTGTGAAGGAGGAAAGCTGAAAATATTAATGACTAAATGATTTGTAAGTGGTGAAAGAGTTGCTTTTACAGAAGCAGACGAAGCGGAAGAAGACGAAGGGGAGATTGGAATCGGCGTCGTCTTGAAAAGGTGTGAGAAAATAGTGATTTGGTGATATGTTTTTTCTTTAATTGACTTGTCAATTTAAAAGTCTCTCATTGGTTGATTTTATTGCTGATGTGGATAGGTTGAGAGTTAAGCATATTGCCCTTTTATTATTGTTAGATATTGTCGTGTAGAACCAAAATTATTCTCTTTTAAATATATTAACTAAACCCAAAATGACCAATTTTTTATCTTATCCAAATTGGATTTTTATGTAGATTCATCTATTATTTAACAGCCGTATTTTAAAAAATTAGTTGAACCATATATTAATTTTTAGAACGTATTCATCATGTACACTAGACAAAATTTATATTAAATAATGTATATTTACTATGTTACAAACTCGACATTTCAATTTCAATGACCACAACTTATAAACTATTTTTAATAATTTTAAAAATTAATTTTCAATGACCAATAAGTTGTTATATATACATAATCCATGCAGTGATTATAGTATGTTAAAGAAAATATTTATGTAATAATGTATCACTAATTTAGCAAAAATAATTTGTGTATCTTTGACTCAATATAGCGATATAATTCTACATACATATGTGAACATTGATTATAATGTGTGTTACAGAAAGTATTAATTTAATATGCACTACTAATTTAGCAATACTAATTTTTGAATCTTTGACTCAATATACTGGTTTTTAAAAGGAAAAATAATTAGTAAGCCTAGAGTATATTTCATTACGAGTCCTATAACCTAATTTCACAGTATATAAATATATGTCGTTAGATGCAATCCTTTTGTCTATTCTTACAGACATTTTATTTAAATGATTTGATGCAGTCGTTTTTATACTTTAGTTGTCATATTATCATCTATAGTCGAACTAATCATGCGTAACCACCGAATCATGTTTCTGTAAAACCTTTGTGGATCTTTTGGTTGCTGTAGATGATAATATATATAAGATGATGGTTATAAGTCCAAATTGTGATGGAAAGTACTATTGTTTATCAGATTTTCGAATGCTTGCTATACAAGACTGCCATTGAAGACAGAAAAACACAATTTCTCCTATTCAATTATTCAAAGATCAATGAATGTTCATCATCCTAAACGATTCAAAACTCAAGGAGAAGGTTATACGCACAAAAGGATGGTTCCAAATACAAATCTTTTGGATCTTCCCAAGTTTGAAAAAAACTGAACTTTGGCTAACATTTTAGTTTTAAATATTAAATCTACAAAATTGGAAACTTTTCCTTACATGTTTCCCGAGGAAAATCAAACCAAGATTCTCGACTTAGCGAGACTTTATATACCTTGTTATTTACCAATTTTAGAGCATCATTTGGATCCTATTTGGAGTATAATATGTGTGTCTGGACTGTGTCTTAGAGTCTTTACATGTCCATGTACGTTTTGGAGCATTATGGAGAAAATAGAGCTTGTTAGAGTATTCAGAGGATATATCTAGTAATGTTCACATTCAACTAAGTACGAGTCAAGCATGACCATCGATCAACGGAGCATCCTTTTTGTCGATCGACGGCCCACTCGCAGAGTATTGGCCGACTTCAAGCCTAAGTCAAAACAAATTACGAGAATGCCCCTGAACAAGTTTTGACCTAGTTTATAAGGTTACTGCCATTGTTTAGGCAAAAGACCATGCACAATTATTAGTTTACAGTTTTTACTTTTCTTGCATTAGTTTTTAGTAGTTTAAGTGAGAAGATTTGAACTCTTTCAAAGATTTGTATTGAAACCCCACTTATTATTCTATGCATTATATTAATTAGTTTATCATGTTTTCTATGATCATGTATGAGTAATTCACCTGTTAGATTTAGGGTTCATAATGGTATTGATGAATTAACCCCAAAATAGGATTGCTAGGATGAAGTAATATCAATTTTCGGAATTGTATTTAATGCTTGCGTTCTAGAGTAGCTAACTCGAAACCTGAACTTAAGACATGGATAACTACGAGAGTAGGTTCTGTGTCAGTATTGATTTCATTGAACTAGATTGTTAGATGCATATGACAAAAAAATTAAGCAAACAATTTATTTATAGGCGATCTAAAGGACGATTTCGACAGTTATCTCTGCTGGTTTCTTATCTGAAAACCGCTCTCAGTTTAGGGAAAAAAGTAAGTCTTACTCTAACTGTATCCACAATGTCTTACTGAAGTGGAGATCATCCCCCACGACTACACACGATCTGAAAACTGCCTAATGGAATCCTATATGCATGCAGTGATTCTTGACCCGGGATTGACTCAAGTTTACTCTCTTGCATGCAGTGATTCTTTCTTTAACTTCATTCAGATTTACAAAACATTTACTCTAATGGTGGACAATCTTTGTCAAGTGATTCAAGATTTGAATTTGGGTGCGGAATATGAACCGGTCTCCCTTCCTTTGGAGGTTTACAACAAAGGAATGCTGATGAATCAATTTTCTCTTATCAGAAGAAAGTAATACATTTGAGAAATCACTAATTCATTACTTCCTATGTGGGGCTGTTGGGTCTCATTACTGAAAGAATAATTTAGAGAGCCATATTTCAATTTGTGTTTCATCGGAGGAAATGATGCGAGGACCGTGAGCCTATAATGAAAGGATGTTGGAAATTCAGAGGTAGGCTACGGAGATGTCAGAAGACGCTTTGGATTTTATTTCTTTTAGGGTACAAATTTGTGGGATACTACTGCAATTTCTTACTGGGAATGTAATAAGTTCCATTGGTGACCGTCTAGGAGAAGTACTGGAGGTTGATTTTCATTATGAAAATGCCTCAGTTTTGGAGTTCGTCAGGATAAAACTCAATTAGAATGTCAAACTGCCTATGTGCTTCCAGTTCACACGGGGGTTAACACACTGTTGAAGCTCTGATATGAAAGACTCTGTGATTTTTGTGAAAATTATGGAATGCTGACACATGATAATGGTGAATATGTTCACATTCCTCTAACCCCTCAAAAAGATGATGGCGAGGAAGAAGATGATGAGAACCAGAGTTTCAACAACCAACCAAAGAATCATGGTGCATTGTTTGATGATAAACAGCCTCAGAATGAGGATGCTGAAGCAATCCAAGAAGATGTGGTCTTGTTTGAAGCCGATGAAGAAAGAGGAAACCATCAGGGAACTAATAAGGGTTTAAGGAGTAATCCAACGTCACAGGAAGCTCGCCTAAAACGTCGAATCCATTTCATTGATAACCTCATGGAGGAATCCTTCAATGAAATGTCTCCTTTGAACTTGATATACAATGAATTTTACCAGTTTTCACCTATAGTATATGTGTTTTTAGAGTTTATTACATACACTACAAGAAATCTGGTTTTTAAGAGCATGACGTCATAGCGTTTTTTCTTTCGATTGTGCTATGGTTGACATACCTCTTACTTTTAGATAGCGTTTCAGAAAATGCAAACGCTATGTTTGGTTGGTCCATTTTTAGTTCTGCATATGCTTTTTAGAAACGCAGTATACATAGCACTTTGAGTTTTGAAACACTATTCATAGTTAAAGCGGGAAATAATTGATTTTCCCTCTCACTCTTGTTTTACTTTCCCCCTCACTCCATTTTATTTGCCTCCAAAACCCTAAACCCTAAACCATAAACCATAAACCCTAAACCTTAAATACAACCCCTAAACTTTAAACAAAAACTTTAAACTCTAAAATTTTAACATCAAATTTTAAATTTAACTTCAAATCTTAAATATAAACTCAAAAATTCATAGTTTCATAAATTAATCTCAAATCTTAAATCAATACTCTAAACCTTTAACCCTTAAACCATATATTCAATCTTTTATTCTAAATCTAGACTTAAAAACTAATCTTAAACTAATCATATATCATAAACTTTAACTAAAAATCTTAAAAATCTAAATTTTTATTTAACATCAAATCTTTAATTTAATCACAAAGTCTAATCTTAGATATACTATCTAAAACCAAAAAATATATTCCCAACCCTAAACTCACTAAATTTTACACCTTAAACTTTAAACTTCATATTTAAACAACACATCCAAAAACCTACTGTTGGGGTCAAAAACAACACTCTCAAAAACAACACTCTCGAAATCAACATCTAAAAATTGTGTTTCCATACGAATGCAGTTTTGATACCATCTCAATGAAAGTATCCGAGCCAAAGACTCGAAAGAAAGGAACACTAAACCAGCCAAACTGTCCAACTCGTCGAACGGGCGAGCTGGACAATACGGACCGACCAACTCGCCCTTTCGGTGAGTTGGATGGATCAAGTCGGCCGACTCGCCCTTTCGGTGAGTTGGATGGATCAAGACGGCCAACTCGCTCGTTCGGCGAGTTGGACAAGCCCAACTCGCCAAACGGGCGAGATAAGTACCACAAGCAATCTTAGTTGCCCGTTCAGCGAGTGGGATCAATCAATCCATTTTACCTCGTCCTCATAACTCTTTCTTTTGAAACTTGATCAAAACTATCCTTTTTCCATCTCGATCGGGATTGACATTGGAACTTCACCGAAAGAACTCGTTTTCTCGAGAAAGGATCGAGTCGATCGTATAAGACGGTAACGGTTAACTAAACACCTAGATTCACATGTCCCATATGAAAGATCCTAACTCTAGGACGACGTCGTCTTAAGAATACTCTTTCGAAAAAATCGTAAAAACGCTTAAGTCAAAAAACAGCCTGAGAAGGTCTAAAACTCGGCTAAAGGCCCACTCGCAATTTTATCCGAAATCGAGCCAAACTTTGTGATGGTTTATCTTTTATTTTGCAGGAAGGGATAACTGTTAAGTTTGGAAGATAAATGTCAAGATCGGAGGATAAATGTTAAGTTTCCAAAGATAACCATGAAGATCAAGGAAAAAAAGAATATTTCCGCGTAGCAATAAATTCGACCAAGGGCAGAAGGGAAAAGGGCAAATCGCCTCTAGAGGAGTATATAAGGACTTCGAGGGTGGTGATGCAAAGGGGACACAAAAATCTCTACTCATAGCAAACAAAGCATAGGACTTAGAGCATTTAGGCAATTTTACGTTGTTGTTATTTGAGCTGCGATTCAACTAGGGTTTTACAGTCTTAGGTTGTTAGAACTAGAGATCTCGCTGACAGCTCTCATAGCCAAGGCTTCTATCTTGGTGTAAACGCTCATACGCAAATTCAGAATAAGACATCTATTTGCTCTCTTTTCGATTCTTACTTTATTTTTCTATCTCTACTTTGTATTATGATTGATTGGTGTGTGGTTTAGTAGATATTCGGGACCTCTGGGAAACTAGGGTATCCCTTGCGTTCCTAATTCAACGGAAATCGACAGTGCAAATTTTGGTTCCCACAATTTGACGCTAGAAGGAGGGGGGCCACAGATTATCTAACTCAAAAAACCACCAACCGTTTGAGACATAGTATGCCTAACGAAACGAACAGTTGTGTCATCTCTTTCAAGGAAAGAGCAACGACAAACCCGGTCAAACCTCTCAACGACAAACCCGGTTAAACCTCCCAACGACAAACCCGGTCAAACCTCTCAACGGTCTCCTTGTGATTGAGCTGACACTCCAGAATATCGACATCACAAGGATATTAGTCGACACCGGAAGCTCGACCAATATCGTCTTCAAAGACACACTCAAACAAATGGAAGTCGACTTATCCAAAATCTCGAAAGATCCAAACCCAATAGTAGGACTTTCGGGGGAAGATACCATGACTCTCGGCATGAACGACCTCTCGGTAAAAGCCGATAGCGTGTCAAAAGTTGTGGAGTTCCTTGTCATCGATCGACCCACATCCTACAACGCAATCGTAGGCCCCATGGTTGAACTCAATGCAGGCAATCCCGTCAATGTACCATATGTGCCTCAAGTTCCCTACTTCTCACGGAAGCAAGACCATCTGGGGAGATCGTAGGATCTCGCGAATTTTCTTCGTTGCAGAATTGAAACGGAAGAATCCGTTAGCTGAATTTCCACTTAAAAAGAAAAAAGAATCGTCTGCCGTTGACAACGCGCCAGAACGGGACGATGCTGAAATCTTTTGGCAGTCGCGAGCAGCCAAAGCTTTGGATGGGAAAGAGAACCAACTTGCGAGCCCGTTGTATCAGTATGTCTAGACGAAGCGTTTCCAGATCGTTGTGTAGAGATCGGTGCGAACCTGAGCGAATCTCTGAAACTCGAGCTTGTAGCTTGTCTAAAGGAGAACTCACACACATTCGCATGGACCGCGGAAGATATGCCAGGGATTGACGTAAACGCACATGTCACAAGCTCAACGTTGACCCGATTTTCAAGCCCGTCAAACAAAAGAGACGAAAATTGGGACCAGAACGCGCTGAAGCGGTCAACGTCAAGGTCGAAAAACTCCTGAAAGTTGGGTCCATAACAGAGGTCAGGTATCCCGATTGGCTCGCTAACCTAGTAGTTGTCAAAAAGAAGAACGAAAAATGGAGAGTCTGCATCGATTTCACCGATCTCTATCTCTATCTCTCTCAGTCTCCATCTCTCGCAATCACCATCTCTCTCAACCTCTATCTCTCTCAATGTCAGTCTCACCACGACCACCACCACCGAGAGAGGACGAAGAAGAAGAAGGAGGCTGGTGGTGATTTGTGGAACATGACGACGATTCGCGACAGTCTCAGTCGTCGCCCATCTCCACCTCGTCTATGTCGTAACCTCGTCTCCGTCAGTTTCTTATCTTTGTCGTATCTCTTTCTCTTTTTTTATACTGATTCATCCATAATTGATTAGATGATATGGGTTTAGGGTTTGTGTTCCTAAAGTTATCGCCCTTTTCAGTTTAAAGAGTTTTTTCTAATTCTCAAGAAAGATGATAGAGTAAAGATCTGAGCTTCCTAAGCCTGCTCTTGGTATCAACGCTAGAGATGGTATGCAGAAGAAAGATTGGCTCTGTCTTGTTGCTGTCCATAGTGACTGTTTGTTGCTCACTGTTTCTTTCTACTTTGGTGCTCGCCTTCATGGTAACGAGAGGTATTCATTCTTCTCTTTTACCCTCTTTGGATCTCTTTTATTTTCATGATCCAGGGAAGCCCTTTTTTACAGAAAATTAAGTTCCCAACATCTGGTCTTGCAGCTGTGCCAGGTACATTACTTCCATCGTATATATGCAGTTTTTCTTTAGTAAAGTTCAAGGTCTTTCTTTCTAGAAAGAGAGGTACAAAAACTCTAGCTGTGTAATCTCAAGCCATGGAGATGATGTGTAACTAACATGCTTTTGTGTTGGTCGAGTGACAGGCTGCACAAGGTTCTTGAGTTTGTGAGCACTGTTCATGATTTGTGTGAAGATGAGTTTAATTCAGAGGATGAATATGAAGAAAACACTGATCAGTGGACATGGGGAGATTTGTGTTGTTAGTGTTATGGTCATGGGGAAATATGTGTTGTTGGTGTTTGTTGAACTTGATACGTTTGGATGGAAGTAGATTTGTAAACTTTTTCATGTTTAATGTAAAAGTTGCAATTTGCAATTTCATTTTTTTTCTAAATTTAATTGGGTTTTTAAATTAATAACACAAAAAATTTGCTATCTTTGCTATTGGAAAAATTAAGTGTCTAAGTTTTAATAACATTTGTACTACGTAATTTTAAATATTAACTATTGCATAATAATTAATGTTATTGTTGTATGGTTAACTATAGCATACCCAAACACCTATTAAAAATGCCGGACCTATTATAATGGGCGTTGTCAGAGCGGTTAAGGAAATGATATTAAAACAGTCTCATAGCGTTTTTCGTTTGCTATTACTACCCACATTTCATGTAGTGATATGTTTGGAGTCTACTGTACAGTGTTTTCAGGTTCAAGTATGTTTTGGAACAATGTGAAGATTATGGAGCATTTCTAGAGTTTAATGATGAGGAAACTCATAGCTGATGAAAAAAATCAGAAGTCAGAGTCGAAATCAAGTAGTGTCGATCAACACTAACCCATTAGTGTCGATCGACACTTGCATGAGTAGACGGGCCGATTTGAAGTTAAGACCTACTCAAGCCAAAGTTTTCACATAATTACAAGACTGTGCTTGGTCGATTTATACATATTATTTATGTGTGTTTTACATTGCTTGGGCAATACACAACCAAAGAAAACTGCCACATAGACATAATAAACCACCACCATATTTAGAAGCTTTAGGTTACTTAGTTTTGGGCAGAAGATCAAGACTCCTTCAGAAATTTGCATTTGAACTCCAGTTTTCTTACTCTACCTATATAGTAATTCTATTAGAATTATTGTCATGCTTTGCTTAATCATGTATGAGTATTTTCTCTTGTTAGATTTAGGGTTATATTAGAGTTTATATGAATTGCTGAGACATAGAATTGCTAAGGTGATCTTCTAGAATATTTCATCAGAATTGTGCTTATTGTTTGTGTTCTAGAATAGCTAACTAGAACCATGAGCCTAAGATACTGATAACTACGACATACGTTCATTACCTGAATTAATTCTACTTAGCTAGGTTGTTAGATACATGTGACGGCTAGTCTAATTAGCCTAAGGAACATATCGATTAAGACATTAATGCTTGCCTAAGAAAGTATTAATATACACTCATTTCATAGTATTGATTGATACTCACTCCTTACATGCGACATCGAGAACAAAAACTTAGTCATCTGATTAGACTTGCAGTGAAAGCTACATATGTTACTATTGCATTCGAGTTCTTGGACAATTTACCACACACCCTTAGCATCTATATATCATAATTTTATTGCTTGAAACCTTAAGTCTAGCTATTTATTCTTATTGTTTACAAACCAACTGCTTAATCAATCACTATTATGTACTCCTTTATAATTTACTCGCTAGCTTAATCATAACACATCTAGTCTATTGTGTTCCCATGCTCCCTGTGGATTCGATCCCTAAGTACTACAACTGAACCTCTTATTTGAGAGACAAAGTTGTTCATAGGGTAATTTGAGTGATATCAAATTTGGCGCCGTTGTCGGGGAGCATTGGATTCACCATTAGACTTGATTAATAGGTTTTGGTCTAGATTTTACTTTATGTTTTAGTTACTTACAAAAAAAATATTTGCTTTGTCTTTCAGGTGCATGCCCAACAGTACCAGAAGCAACAAAGAAAAAGAGCTAATATTCTCAGACCCTACATTGTTAGAACGCACGATCCGTAAAGAGAAGTGCACGACATCGATCAACACCAACACTCCTTCGTCCATCGATACTACATGTGAGTGAGCAATGATCGAAACCATCATATCTTCATCAATCGAAACTAACCCGCAAGCAGAAAACATTCTCGCAACTCTTACACTAACTAGGGATGAAAACGGAGACCTGCATGACCAGGAGGGTCACCTGCGCAATGAAGTAGGTCAGAGACTGACTGATCAGGGGACTGTAATCCCTGAACCAGAAGAAGTTGCTGAAGCTTTAGCTGCTCATAAAGTTGAGGCTTCTTGACCTAGAATGTTGGCTGACTGCAACCGTCCAGATCAATACTTCTCCAACAGATCTGCTTTTCGTCCTTTTACCTTCCAGTGGCACGAATTCGAGCTAACTCTTGCATACTTTACACTTGTGGGACAAAACCTTATCATGGTCACCTACATGAACATCCGATAGACCATCTTGAACTGTTCTAGGATATAGTTACTAGTATCAACGCAAATGGAGTCCATGAATTTCAGCACCAATGTTTGGGGTAGATTTACATCCTCCCTCAAGGCCCATCAATTGAGATGCTCGGCCCAACGATTGTGCGAGTCAACTCGCCACGCAGACAAAACGACAAATCAAGCTGATACCTAGGAATGAGCCGGGCAAAAACACCAACTATGTCCGGCCCAACTACAACAAGTCTGGCCCACGAGCTCTATGATCTAGGGCGAACTATCTTTGGAAGAGGGCTATAAAAGAGGACCATAGGGCAAATGTAACAAGAGAGGAAACATCTTGTATTTTTGGGACATCTCATAAATCAACTCATAAACCATCTAGCTTATCATCTTTCGACAAAATAGTCACCTTCGAGTAAACCCACATATTGAACTGTGCTATCTACCTCACCATTTATCTCACAAACGAACATTTGGCGCCCACCGTGGGGCTTACCCAAAGTAGTGTAACGTTTCGATCGATGACTGAAGATTCGGCCGCTGGGGATAACCCTCCTTCGACCGCCTCCGCACCATCTATGACCGAGGTCATGGATACCATCCTAGCACGTTTTGCCCAGCAAGATGAAGTCCAAAAAGCGACTAACGAGCGCCTGGACATCCTTGCCGCCGCTCTAGCCTCCGCCCCATGCACCTCCAGTAACCCGCAAACGGTCCGTAGGCAACTCTTTTCCCTTAACCCTTTAACCGGAATACCAGAACAGTGTACGGATACCATGGAACAAACGACGTCAGGCCCAGAACAGAACCCCGGAAGCTCAGATCCGACCACAAGCCAACAGATAGCCCAACTCCAAGACTCTCTGAGAGACATACACTCTAAAATCCACCGCGTCACCAGCTCGGCTCCAGAAATCGAAAGGGTACTTGAAGCTACCTTGCGTAACCCGTTCACCCGACGCATAACCGACGTCAAAATCTGACAAACGGACAAGCTCTGTATCCATCCGTACACAGGCGACTCCAACCCAACCGACCATATGACGACTTTCAACATAGCCCTAGCCCGAGCTCACTTTTCCGATGACGAGAAGGACGTTGGCTCTTTCCAGTTGTTTGTCGAAAGCCTATTTGGCCCAGCGCTCACGTGGTTCTCTCGCCTGACCGAAGGTTCCATCGATAATTTCCACGACCTTTCCACAGCGTTCTTGAAGCACTACGTCATGTTTACCCGCGACGGAGCCTCTATTTCGGATCTCTGGAAAATGTCTCAGTCGTCAACCAAAAGCCTCAAAGACTACATGGAGCGTTTCAAGCAGGTGGTGTCAAAGGTCCACGTCATGGATAAAATTGCGGTCGAAGCTCTCCGGCACACCCTATGGATAAACTCGGAGTTCCGCAAAAACCTGTATTCGCACCCTACCGTCTCCTTGCAAGACGCCCTCCACCTATCAAAAACTTCATTATGCTGGAAGAGGAGAAGCAGGCGTACTACACCAAACAGAATACGGCGAAACAGACAGCATCTAAACCGACGGACCTCTCGCAGGAGCCACGACAGCATATGCCGTACAACAAAAACGACAAAAAGAAGACCACCGTGCACGCTATGACCGAACAGGAGCCACAAGCAACCAGCCTTATGGTAAGGGAGCCCGGATGGAACATCTGGGAGAGAGACTCCGACGGAAAGGTCATTCCCCCGTGCACCGGCATATCCAGCTCTCAGCCCACCACGTACGACGAAAGCAAATATTGCGAATATCACAAGATAAGGGGGCACGATACGAAGGAGTGCAAACAGCTGCACGAGCTCTTGCTCGCAGCATTCGCAAGCGGAAAAACAAACATCGAACCACCTAGGCCCAAACCAACAAAAAGCAACAAAATTTGGAGCAAGAGCAAAGATAATAAAAAGAAAGCTCCAAGTCGCCATGACCCGGACCTAAAGCCAGAAGCCGAAGCAAACGCCTCTCGTCAGAAAGATAGCTCATCTTCGGACGACGACAAGCCTAAGTCCCGTCGAAAGATTTTTACAATCCTCGCCGACTCGCTATGGCCGTCCTCTGACGAGGACGCACAGAATGAGGACATCCGCAGCTTCCTAAAAAGAAAGGCCCAAGCTAGCCCTTGAGACACCGATCTGCGAGAAAAACTCAAGCATACAAAATCTCTTGCACCAACTGCAATCTGCGGAGACAGCGATACCCAGTCGGACAATGTTATCGACTTGCGGGGTAAGTTAAACTCCGAAACCACAGATTAACAGATAAAAATAATCCTCACACTCTCAAGTGTTTAATCTCCCCCACTCAAGTGTTTCACTCGGAATTTAGATGGCCACTCAAGAATTTCTTCTCAAAGTTCTAAGAAAGACAATACAAGTTTCCAATGGATTTTCCAAGCAAACAAATAATGAGATGAGATAGGAAGATAAGAAATATGGTTTTGGAATCTGCTTTAACCTCCCCAAAGGTCGGATTTCTCCTCGGCCAGCAGGCTTTCTCTTCCACCACCAAACCACAATCAAACTTTTCGATTTTTTTTTTTATTCTTTTTTTTTCCTCTTTTCTTTTGATCTTTTTTTTATATGGTGGATGGTAATGAGGGGCCCAAATTCAAGATAGAAAGAAGAAGAAGTGTTTGAAGAAATTTAAATGGAAGATGAGAAGAATGGATATATGATACCGATTGAGTGGCTCTGATACCACTTGATACGTCCTAGATTCGGAAAGGATCACTCAAACGGTTTGAAGGATATGAACTCGCCAAGAAGGGAGAACTGATGGGTTGAATGGTGACACAAAGGGTTTCGGATGGCCCGATGATACTACCAGAGATTCGTCGTTGCTTGATGTGACGCACAAGTCCAACGAACGAAGGTTTGTTTACTCGGAGATAACCTCACCAAGAAACAGAAATGTTCTAAACAAAGAACTAAGAGATAAACTCAAATAAAAGAAGAAAATTGATTATTTTTTGCTGTAGAATGATTACATATTTATAGTAGCAAAGGCATATGAAAGGACTTAGAATTTTGTGGAAAAACATGCATAGAAAATGCAAACAAAGACTTGACTAAATTATTGTTTTGACTGAAACTTTGACTACCTCTTGATATAGCCACGACCAGGACTTTGAAAAGTGAAGAATATGCTCCTGATATGGGCCAAGACATTTCCCTTTGAGGCCTGGTCGAAATCCATCTTTTCCCTTAGCCAATTATTTATCGGTTTCTCCATTTGGCCCAAACAAGTCTGTTTTTGAATATTTTCGAAAACCATCAAGCCCAATGCTTTCTTGGACATTTGAATCATGAATAATATCCTTTGGCATGATTGAATTGGTCGTTGGTCCATCAGAAATAAGGTTTGCCATTTTCAGTTTCTCGGGTGGTCGTACTAGCTCGGAAGATCAAACTAGCTCGCTCAGCTCGTCCAAATGAGTGTCAATCCAGCTCAGCTCGTCTAGGAAAGTATAATTCCAGCTCACTTGAGTATTCAGCTCATCCATGATAGTGTCAATTAGCTCATCCAGCTCCAAGGCAGTGTCGGTCCAGCTCACATGAATGCGAACATGTCTGAATTCGCGAGAACTGAAGATCACCTGATTTTTATATGACATAACTCCCACATCTGAACTCCGTTTTATCTGATTCTTACTCAAGGAGCTCCATAATTGAGTTGAGAACATTCTCCAAGTGATTTCATGCGTATAAGCCTCGTGGTTTGAAAGATATGAGTCAAACAATGAGCATATATCTTTACTGCTTCCCATGATCAAGTCATGCATGTTTGTTTTGATCGGTGTCCTATCCAAGGGCGCATCATTCCCTCCCTCTTGAAAAGGATTTGACCTCAAATCCATTTTACCTGTATCAAAAGGAAATGAATAAGTCAAAAAGAATCTAAAGAACATGTAAAATTTAGTGAAGGAAAATTTTGGAAAGAAACTTCCTTGGAGTATTGATATCATTTTCTTTGCGTACATGCGTCTCCAAATCTCAGGCTGATAAGCACTTTCAATGCTTTCTCTTTTCTGGGGTTGAACCTTTTTATCCTGGGAACTCCAAACAGACATTAAAATACCAGGATCATATGTGCAAGACATGTACTTGTTCAAATCAAAAGGCAAAGTGTCTTTCCGAAGAACATATAGCACAAGTTTCAGCCTTTTAAAATTCACATCAAAATATGAATTAATGACAAGAAGGGTTTCCAGGCACGTGATTGCATAGTTCCTAAAGAACCATTTTAAAACATGCACAAGTTTCTCAACTTTTAAACACAAAAGATCAAGATCAAATTTAGAATAAGGATGGGCAGGTTTCAGAGCAACATCACAACAAAAGTCCATTTCAGCTCTAAGTGATTTTGTTTTCTGAAAATTACTAACCATAAGCTCTTTCCAGGAACGTGTGTGAGAAAACAATTCATTAGTGATCAGTTTATGACTAGAAAAACTCAGATCAAAACTATTATCCTTAAAACAAACAAAGGAATCACAAGGTTTTCGAAAACAGAAATCTGGTTGTTGCAAAACAAGCTCAAATGACTTTTCAAAATGATCAAAACCTTTGCTATGTTTCAAAAACTGATCAAAACTCAAAACAAAACCAGAATTGATGTCATTGCCAAGTTGAAAACGTTTTTGATCAAAAACTTCATTAGGTTCAAACACTTTAAAAGAATTAAACATGTTTTCGAAAACAGAATCTAAAACACAAAATTCTTTTACTTTGTCAAAACCAAAACTTTTCACATCTTGAGAACTGATCTTAACAAAAAATTCAGGCAGAGAATTAATCAAATCAGATTCCTCACAGTGCTTTGTGAACAAAGGAGTGAGAGCTGTGCCGGGATCAAAGGAAAGACGATTCTCTATGTTGTTGGATGTTATGCTTGATGCTTCCTCACCAAAGTTTGGACCAAGTTCGTCTTCCTCATCAAAGATGGGACCTAGATCATTGTTTAAATTTATCGTAGTGCCAAGAAGCGGTCCTGGATATGGATAGTCGAATGGCTCTTCCTCAAAATCCTGTGAAACTAGAACAAGACTACTCGGATGCTCCGGTTCAAAACAGGTTAGTCCCTTAGTCTCTTCATCATCAAACATAAGATCAGATTTTGGAGAAGGAAGATCACATTCATCCTCAAAAATGATCAAACTTTCCAAAAGCACTTCATCATATTCATCAAAAATGGGTAAAGAATTTGAAAAATATTTTAGCTCTTCAAGGTTGTTTTCAGATTTACCTTTGGGTTCTTCACTGGTGAATATTGATGGTTCAGCTACTGGTGCACGTGTGGTTGTGATCTTCTGTTGAATCTTGTTGACATCCTTAAGGATTTTCATCATCTCTTTCTCAAAGTTGTCACAGATCTCTTGGACATCAAACCGACGAAAAAGCCTCCTTTAATCAGCTTCATCTCTAGATGGTTTGCACTGCTCCTTGCACCTCCTGTTTGGCATCTTATCTGTTCTTCCTTGGGTTGGCCTTTCCTGCACAGGAACAAACTCATAAAAAATATTCAACAAATTTTGGGATGAAGATTTAGAGATAGCTTGTTGTTGAGATTTGTCGTTGAGATTTGTCGTTGCTACTCCTCCTTTGAAGTCCAAACATCTTAACCTGAAAATTCTCAACACAAAAGGTTAACAGATAAAAATAATCCTCACACTCTCAAGTGTTTAATCTCCCCCACTCAAGTGTTTCACTCGGAATTTAGATGGCCACTCAAGAATTTCTTCTCAAAGTTCTAAGAAAGACAATACAAGTTTCCAATGGATTTTCCAAGCAAACAAATAATGAGATGAGATAGGAAGATAAGAAATATGGTTTTGGAATCTGCTTTAACCTCCCCAAAGGTCGGATTTCTCCTCGGCCAGCAGGCTTTCTCTTCCACCACCAAACCACAATCAAACTTTTCGATTTTTTTTTTTTATTCTTTTTTTTTCCTCTTTTCTTTTGATCTTTTTTTTTATATGGTGGATGGTAATGAGGGGCCGAAATTCAAGATAGAAAGAAGAAGAAGTGTTTGAAGAAATTTAAATGGAAGATGAGAAGAATGGATATATGATACCGATTGAGTGGCTCTGATACCACTTGATACGTCCTAGATTCGGAAAGGATCACTCAAACGGTTTGAAGGATATGAAGTCGCCAAGAAGGGAGATCTGATGGGTTGAATGGTGACACAAAGGGTTTCGGATGGCCCGATGATACTACCAGAGATTCTTCGTTGCTTGATGTGACGCACAAGTCCAACGAACGAAAGTTTGTTTACTCGGAGATAACCTCACCAAGAAACAGAAATGTTCTAAACAAAGAACTAAGAGATAAACTCAAATAAAAGAAGAAAATTGATTATTTTTTGCTGTAGAATGATTACATATTTATAGTAGCAAAGGCATATGAAAGGACTTAGAATTTTGTGGAAAAACATGCATAGAAAATGCAAACAAAGACTTGACTAAATTATTGTTTTGACTGAAACTTTGACTACCTCTTGATATAGCCACGACCAGGACTTTGAAAAGTGAAGAATATGCTCCTGATATGGGCCAAGACATTTCCCTTTGAGGCCTGGTCGAAATCCATCTTTTCCCTTAGCCAATTATTTATCGGTTTCTCCATTTGGCCCAAACAAGTCTGTTTTTGAATATTTTCGAAAACCATCAAGCCCAATGCTTTCTTGGACATTTGAATCATGAATAATATCCTTTGGCATGATTGAATTGGTCATTGGTCCATCAGAAATAAGGTTAGCCATTTTCAGTTTCTCGGGTGGTCGTACTAGATCGGAAGATCAAACTAGCTCGCTCAGCTCGTCCAAATGAGTGTCAATCCAGCTCAGCTTGTCTAGGAAAGTATAATTCCAGCTCACTTTAGTATTCATCTCATCCATGATAGTGTCAATTAGCTCATCCAGCTCCAAGGCAGTGTCGGTCCAGCTCACATGAATGCGAACATGTCTGAATTCGCGAGAACTGAAGATCACCTGATTTGTATATGACATAAATCCCACATCTGAACTCTGTTTGATCTGATTCTTCTTCAAGGAGCTCCATAATTGAGTTGGGAACATTCTCCAAGTGATTTCATGCGTATAAGCCTCGTGGTTTGAAAGATATGAGTCAAACAATGAGCATATATCTTTACTGCTTCCCATGATCAAGCCATGCATGTTTGTTTTGTTCGGTGTCCTATTCAAGGGCGCATCACATCCTTTCCCTTTACATCGCTGTCTCCGACACCGCCGTAAGCATTGTGTTGGTAAAGGAGGACAGAGGCGAGCAGAAACCTATCTTCTACACCAGCAAGCGAATGGCGGACGCAGAGACCCGTTAGTCGACACTAGAAAAGATGGCCCTTGCAGTAATCACTGCAGCGAGGAAGCTTCGTCCATATTTCCAATCACACTCGATTATCATCCTAACTAACCACCCCTTGCGGACCATCATGCAAAACAAAAACCAATCAGGTCGCCACTCCAAATGGGCCGTCGAGCTAAGCGAACAAGATATTACTTATAAGATTCGAACAACGTTAAAGTCGCAGGTCCTCGCGGATTTCATGATCGAGCTGACGCCGTAGCTCGAACACGGCCTGATCCTCTCAAACAGCAACTGGATATTGCACATAGACGGTTCATCTACAAGCAAGGGTTCGGGAGCTGGAGTCAAGCTCCAGTCGCCCCCTGGCGAGCTAATAGGGCAATCTTTCCGTCTAGGCTTCAAAGCGTCCAATAACGAGGCAGAGTATGAATCTCTCATCACGGGACTCCGGCTTGATGCGGCAGTCGGAGCAAAACGAGTCAACACCTACTGCGATTCTCAACTCGTCGCCAACCAGTTCAACGGAGAATACGATGCGAAAAACGAAAGAATGGACGTGTATCTGAAGATCGTTCAAAAACTCGCAGGCGCCTTTGAACATTTTTCCCTTACCAAGGTACCTCGAGGAGGTAATGTATGTGCGGACGCCCTCGCAGCGCTCGGTAGTAGGCTCAAAGATCAGGTTCGGCGAACCATTCCTGTTCTTGATATCGATCGGCCCAGCATATCGACCCCTATCGAAGACGAGGAAAGTACAGGCCAGGTACTTACCGTCACCTGTGAAATAATACCAACCGTCCATAACGAGCGAGACGAATCGGATTGGCGAGTAACTATTATTTGATATCTTACCAACGGAACATTGCCATCCGACAAATGGGAAGCCAAGCGACTAAAAGCCCGAAGTACAAAATACATCTTCATGAACGACTCTCTTTACCGATGGACGGCGAACAAAATTTTGCTTACCTGCATCGCCGGCGAGGAAACCTACCTCGTCATGGCAGAAGTCCATGAAGGGGCCGCTGGGAACCATTTTGGAGGGCAAGCTCTAGCTCTTAAAGTTCGAAATCTCGGTTATTATTTGCCAACCATGATGAAGGATTGCGAAACACATGCTCGGCGATGCGATAAGTGTCAACGACACGCACCAAATATACACAGTCCCGCAGAGTTCCTCCGAACAACCGCCGCACCACACCCGTTCATGCGATGGGCGATGGACATAGTCGGGCCTTTGCCGAGCTCGCATCAACGTCGCTACCTACTCGTAATGACCGACTATTCATGAAATGGGTCGAGGCGGAGTCATTCGTGCGAATAACAGAGAAGGAAGTGCAGAACTTCGTATGGAAATACATCATCTGTCGTCACGGCCTTCCCTACGAAATAATAACCGATAATGGCTCGCAGTTCATATCGAACAACTTTCGTGGTTTCTGCAAGCAATGGAGGATCCGATTGAACACGTCAACACCGCGCTATCCCCAATGAAACGGCCAGGCCAAGGCAATGAACAAGATCATCATCGATGGCATAAAGAAAAGACTTGACCTTAAGAAAGGACATTGGGCTGACGAACTCGACGGAGTCTTGTGGTCGCATCGCACAACCCCACGAGGAGCTGCCGGTTTTACTCCTTTCTCCCTAGCATATGGTATGGAAGCAATGGCACCCGCCAAAGTTAACGTCGTCAGTCTCAGACGAGCAACGATGCCGGCTAACGAAAAAGTCAATCGCGACATGTTGCTCGATGCCCTTGATAACATCGAAGAGAAACGCGACCAGGCACTACTCAGAATTCAAAAGTACCAACATTTAATTGCGAGCTACTACAATAAGAAGGTCCGCGCTCGCCCGTTTGCTCTCCACGACCTTGTTCTGCGAAAGGTCTTTGAGAACACTCGCAAAATAAATGCGGGTAAATTGGGGACCCAATGGGAAGGGCCGTATCGGATCGTCAAAGTCGTCAAACCCGGGGTTTACAAACTTGAGACCTCCTCTAGAGAAAAAGTGCCGAGGTCCTGGAATGCTTCTAATCTTTGGAAGTACTACAGTTAAGTATTACAGTTAAATGTTCTACGAGCAAAAGACAATATCGTAACTATTGTTCGTAAAAAAAAAAAAATCCTGAGCTAATGATCCTTCGATCACTTTAGCCCAGTGCCAAGCAGAAGACATTCGAGTCACTTTTGCTTGGCCCAAAAGAATTACGAAAGGCTTGATTCCTCCTGAGAGGATAAGTAGGCAACCCGGTTAAAAGGTCCAGCCATAACAAAAAAAAACTCTTTCCGATTAAGACTCGAAGACGGTCATTTCCGCTCAAGTCACGAACTTGCACACCAGGTTCAACCAAAGTGGATGATCAGTGTCGGTCGTATCTTGATCAAATACTCGACCACCACTTTGCGGTTAAAATAACTAAAAGCGGTCCGCTATAAATAGGACCATCCACTTCCATTTATAGGACCCCTGCCATCTAATGATCCCCGAGAACGGTTTGGCCGACCTAAAAAGTCGTCAGGATTATCCTTAGATTGGTAAAAACGCGAATCGCAACAATAAGGGAGCAAAGTTAATTTGAGGCACGATCCTACGAATAAAATGCCAAGTCATAATTCATTATCAAGCAAAACCAGGCGGACAAGTTACAATCGAATTGACTCGAGGCACAACCAGGCGGACAAAACGCACCAATATTACAATACAACAAAAAAAAGAGAAGTAAGCGTACAACAAGTCCGTCGGAACAGGAAGATATATAAAGTACAAAAAGACTTCGGGCAACAAAACAGAAGGTTATCGTATAATCTTTCCTCCCTCAGGATTCGCCGTTGGTTCTTTCAACCTGTTGATCGCCTGCACCCCGGACTTGGTCGTCAGAACCGTCGGCATTAGCAGCGCTCGTGCAGTCTTCGTGGACACAACCTTGATCAGTATTGATCGCACCAATCCTCTCCTGATCACCACGAACGCCACCACTGCGAGATTGGGTTGGAGTTTGCATCGAAGTCGCTGTAGCCGGGTCGATCAAATCCATGTTTGACCCGAATTGATCAAGGCCGGAAAAAGGGAGAGCAGTCACGAACCGCAAAGGTAGGATCAATGGAGATAACCCGAGGAACTCCTCAGGAATGTCTCCGACTTTCACCGCTTCAGCCTCCTTCTCGAACTCGATCTCTCGCTCGTTTAGAAAAGCGATCACCGCATCCGGGACTGCCAGAATCTTCTTCTCTCTCAAGTCCCGTAAGCTGTCCCTCACACCGCAAGCTTTCCCAAGCGCACTCCGCTTTTCTTCGTAGGCCTCGCGTCTGACCATGTACTCTCGGATCCCGTCAAAGCGCTTCGCGGCTTTGGCAGTCATCGCTGTCTCCACCCTTGATCGCTCCTGAGTGACCTCGTAGATCCGTGACCTCTTTAGTCGGTCAATCTCCTTCTTTTGGTCGGCCATCAGAGTCGTCTTCTCGGCAATCATGGCGTCCCTCTCTTGAACCGACGTCTCCTTCTCTAGGACCGCAGCGTCCCTATCTTTTTCCACCTCAGCAAGCCGAGCCCGAACCTTCTCTAGGACCGCAGCGTCCCTATCTTTTTCCACCTCAGCAAGCCGAGCCCGAACCTTCTCAAGTTCAGCGGCCAAGCCCTCGGCTTTCTTCCTTTTGGCCCGATGACGAGCAGCCCAACTGTCCCTCTCCTTTACGGCCTTCTCTGTTGTGTCGAGGAACTCCTTCTTCTTCTCTCTGATATAGTCCTTTTTGGCTGCCAGATCCTTCTCGGACGCCCCTAGTCTCAACGTCGTCTTCTTCAGAGCTCTGTCGTATTCGCTCACGATTAAATTCCAACGGCTCTCGGACTGGACATAAAAAAAAGGAATTACCAAAACGAAACACCCAAAAACAACGAGCAAACGACCAAAGGTGAGAGACTTACCAATACCGAGTTGCGAGCAGCATCAACATAAAGACCGGAGAAGTATAGGTCCTTGACTGGAGGCATGTCCCGAGGACCTCCCTTAAGTTGGCGGACTTCAACTTCAGTCTCGGACCGGATGTTTCCTCGCACGGAATATTAGAAGCCCACTTAGCTGTACCACACCACGAGATTCGAGTCAGTAACGAGGAAATCAAAAGCGGGAAGTAAAAAAATGCGAGAACCTTTTGAAATACGATCGTGGTTGCGGCGTATGCGAGCAAGATTGAATCCCCCCCCACTTCTCCTGGCTCAAGGCAGCAATCTTCAAAGCGTCCTCGAAAAAATTCTCCGGATATGCTATTGTGCTAGGGTGAGTAACTACAAGAAAAAAGAGAGGTATTTGAGTCAGAGAGCGTCCAAAAATTTTAAACGCAAGAGGATCTACCAAGCCTATGAATCCATAAAAATTGGTAGTCGCTGCTCGGTGGTTCCTCAAAGGCAAATTTGTCGCATTTCACGTAAAAGTAGAAGCGGTCCCAATCCGACGTCTTGTTCGGATGACCGGTTAAAATGTGAAGACCGGGCCTCATCATGATAGCAAATAAGCCGTTCGGTTGGGCCGAAGTCATAGTCAGTTCCTTGAACACCCTCACACTCATAGGAACATCGATTTCTGCGGCCATCATCATGAGAGCAACGGCGATTCGCCAGGTCGCTGATGTCATCTGGGTAATAGTGACCCCGCGACGAAAACAGTAAGAAGTAACAAGCTTGGGAATCGGGAACCAGAGCTTGATATCCTTTTGGAAGAAGGATTCATACACGCATTGGTACCCCAGCGGCGGGCTCCAGGGTCTCTGGTCGACGCTTTGAATCATGAACATCACGCCATTCCCGCCACATCCCCTGAGAAGAGTGCTAACACTGCCGTACAAAGAACAGGTGCTCTTGACGTCTTCCCAATCTTGCTCGATAATGTTGGCAGGACGCAAAAGATCAGAATCTAGGGCCGGGAGGCATTCGAAAGTCCCGATTTCGTGAAATTTAATGGGGTAAACCTTGCCATCTTCCGAGAGAATCAAGGTTTCCTCGCTCACTTCCACATGAGGGCCCCAAAATTCAACCCATATAGAAACCCCTTCACTGATTCTCCCAGACGAGCCAGAACTACCCCCTTCGGTATCTTCGGATGATGCTCGGCTCTCATCCATTCCCCGAAATCGTCTCTCGGCTTCAGCGACCAACAAGCATTGAGAGAGATCCAGACCATCGACGTCCCTCAAGTCATCTAAATGACCAAGACCTGTATCGTAGTTGCCCGGTCGATTCGAGTCCGAAATTGGGGACACTACCGCCTTCCCCTTTTGGATCTCCAAAAATTTGCGCGCCGGACGATTTCTCATTGGAGTTTTGACAGATCTGACCGGAATAAAGTAGAGAGAGAAGAGAGAGAGAGATGAGGGAGAAAGGAAGCTACTTGTAAACGCGGAGAGAAATGAAGAAGACCTCCAAAAGTGTTCCATTTATAGCAAAAATTGGACACGAGAATCTAGGGCAATCATTACGGCTAGTTGGGCCCTAGATGGGCCACATTAACCGGCTATTCGATCGTCCCTAATTCCCTCGAAAGGTCCCAGAGGAGAACCAAAGACACAGGTTTATTCTTCCCAAGTGAAACCAAGGCAAACTGTCGGTTAAACCAATACAAGTCAACTCTCTTTCAATACGATTGACCGATGTTACCCTTCCCAGACCAAGAAAGCACCATAGCCCGCGCAACAAAATCTAGACGATTAGTCGTACCAAGCATCCCAACCTCCGAACCCATTCAAAATAATTCGTCCAGAATCGTCGGACTCTTCATGAACAAACTAGGGGGGCTTACTGTTTGGGGTGGATTTACATCCTTCCTCAAGGCCCATCAATTGGGATGCTCGGCCCAACGATCGTGCGAGTCAACTCGCCACGCGGACAAAACGACAAATCAAGCTGATACCTAGGAATGAGCCGGGCAAAAACACCAAATGCATCCGGCCCAACTACAACAAGTCCGGCCCACGAGCTCTATGATCTAGGGCGAACTATCTTTGGAAGAGGGCTATAAAAGAGGACCATAGGGCAAATGTAACAAGAGAGGAAACATCTTGTATTTTTGGGACATCTCATAAATCAACTCTTAAACCATCTAGCTTATCATCTTTCGACAAAATAGTCACCTTCGAGTAAACCCACATATTGAACTGTGCTATCTACCTCACCGTCTAGCTCACAAACGAACAACCAAGAACCCATAAGAGGCTGTGAGACTCATTGAGAACTTGGCATCAAGCAATAACACCAATAACACTGATTTAGAGAGAAAGAAATCAGCAGCTAGCTTGGGAAAAGAGCAGATAGATGAAGCTAAAGCCAAGCTAGACAATGTTCATAAGCTTCTTAAGAGGAAGGTGAGCTTTGTAAAAGATGTAGAGGTTGTTGATACCGCAAGTGATAAGGGTGATGAGGAGGATGTGAACTGCATTAGTGACATTGGTTGTCAGAAGTATGGGAATCAGGGTGGAAAAAAAAAATTCATATGGCAATATTCAGAGGGATAATTACAACCAAAGTCGTAGTACCAAAAATCAAACAACAACAACAATAGCAACAACATGAGTTATGGAGCGTCTTCTTACCAGAATCATGCACCAACTACTCAAGAAAGCAAGATAGAGAGCATGATTGATCTAGTTTTTGAGGGTTAGCATAAGCTTACAGTGGATTTCAATGGGAAGATATATGCAGTGTACACCAACCTGAAAGACAAGTTCGAAGCTCAACACCCATGTGAAGAAGTTGGAGACTCAAGTGGTTCAGACTAGTGAAACTTTGAGGAGACATGAAGCACCGATTAAAGAAAAAGGAGAGGCTGGATAGAAACACCATGTGAGTTGCCATTATAGATGATGATTTATGGGAAGTGGTGGAGGAAGAGAAACTCCAAGAAGGATACTTTTCAAGTCGACACTTCTATGTCTTTCGGCAGTTCGCATCGGTGTCGTTCGACACCCGAGGCTGAGCACCGATCGACACCCCATGCTGAGTTCGTAAGTTCTTGTGAAACAGTAAGCGTTAATCAAGACCCTAACTCGTTCGTCGATCTACACCCAACGGTGACTTAGCGATTTTGAATGCCAAGTATTGATGTAGAGTGTCTGAATGCTTCAAGATACACGTCTCAGACATCAACAAAGCCAGCAGTGGACACCAGTCTGCAAACCGTAGATGCATCACAACCTATGATTGTTGAGCATTCTACAGAGGTGCAAACTTCCACGAGGAAGAAGAACAAGGTTCATAAGCATTTAAAGAGAAGAGATAATGAGAAAGAGATGGATAGTTTCACCAAGAGGATGATGAGGATCCCACTAGACATGCCATTCGATGATGCTCATTTGATCCATAGACTCTGGATGTTTTTAAGAGAGAGTAGAGAGACAAAAGAGGACATTGAGCGTATGTTCTATCAGATCAGAGAGAAGATCAAGCAGAGGATTAAATTGAAGAAGAAGAGTCACCCTGAGAAGTTTGTGGTTCCTTGCATGATTAGAGGTCACATGTACCCTATTGCACTCTGCGACACAAGTTCTTCAATCAGTATTATGCCTACAGTCATGGCTGAGCAGCCGAGTCTGAAGATTGAACCTTCTAGCGATTCATTCAATTTTGTGGATAACTCCAAGGTGAATTCAGGAGGGATTGTCATAAACTTTCATGTACAAATCACCAATGCCATAGTTCCAATGGTTTTCATGTTATGGATATTCAGATAGACTAAATTCTTCTATTACTTAGAAGAGGCTTCATGGCTACTGTATAAGATATTTGTGATTTGAAGACAAACATGTTGTATCTCTCACTCATCAGTGAGACTGATTTCTTTGATCATGTTCAAGTGGTCAAGGGAAACACGCCATACATTGAGATAAGAGATTATCCAGGATTCGTGGCATATTATTATTATAATTTTGGCACAGAGTACAAAGATGACGACAAGGCTTCGATTGAACTCAGCCACCAGCATCGACCGACACCACTGCAACTTTATAAATCCGAGAAGCTTTTTCGATTGAGGCCACCATGACACCTAAGAGAAAATTCAGTGTAGTAGCACCATATGAATACGGAGATTAGAGAGACAAAGAGGGAAATGCACATGCTAAGGATGGAAGGATGATCAATGTTTTAAAAGAAGATATGAAAGCAATACTTGAGTTGGCAGACCGTTGGTGAGGCTGTTATTTGAGTCTACAAGAGTATGATGGATGTTTCCACCTGCCTGGAACCCACCTTACACCTCCATGTCGGCCAGCACCTGAGATCTACTTGAAAGATTAAGTTGAAGAGATGATAGATGACATTAATACAACTCAGGAGAGGATGTTTGATGAGTTCTACATGAAGATTGATCCAATCTACTTCCCTCTGAACAACAACATTGGATGGTTAAGTAAGTGTATGGAAGAGCTGCAGCTGAAAATTAATTACACACATGAAATCATTCATAGACAGTAAAATACATAACCAAAGGAGAAGAAGCCATTAAAAGCTTTGTAGGCACCTAGTTCGAGATGAGCAGAGAAGATCTGGATACTTGTTTTTCAACAAGTGTATCCAAATTGTCAAGCTAAAGACTATAAACAAGCTCTTGATGGGAGTCAACCCATTTAGTAAGTTTTAAATTAGTTTTAATTTTTGTTTTTCTATTTTTCGTGATTATTTTATTTCAGGTCAAAAAGACGCGAGGAAGACGAGTCTGCACTGAGCATTGACTGATACTTGATCAAAGTCGATCGACAAAGTATCACGAGCATTGATTGATCTCTACTTAACTGTATCAATTGATACTCACCATCAAGGAGTAGCTATACTATTTGTTCCTTGTTAAATTTCGTCCTTATGATTTATTTTTCACTAATCTTGGATTGTATAACACTGAGGATAATCTTGTTTAAGTCTGGGGGAAATTTTACTGATTTTTACTTATTATCTAACCACTCTCTAGCACCATTCTTTGAAGTTATTGATTGCAGGGTGTACTAAATGGAAACACCAAAGTGGACCACCTGCCAATAACATCCATGCTAGCTGAGAATGTCTGAAATAACCAAAGCTGGCTTCCAATCTTAACCACTTAACTTGTTTGTTTTGGGGCTTAGTATACACTGGATCCGATTCCTATTGCAAGTCTGGAAGGTAAGAGTTTGTGTGTTTCTGGTTCTCTTCTCTCATATCTCTTCGGCATCTAGAAAAGAATAAAATTGAGAAGATTTCTTGAAAGATGTTGAGGGGTAGGAAAATTACCTATGAACCTTTTTTATAATTCTGAGAGTAATGATCACACATTGTTGGAAGCGAGGGCTAGAAAAATTTCTTATGACCCCATTATTTGCTTACACTTTGTAAAAATAAAAAGAAAGATGTACAAGACGGACTGCATCAACGTCATTGTTCATTAGAATAAAAAAAAGAGAAGAAGAAGATTCAGAGAAGAGAGAAGAGAGAGGTTAGTCAAGCGAAATCAGCTAAGCAATGGGCTGGAAGGTTTAGTTGTTAAGCTAAGGTCTAGAAAATGGAAGTGCCCTTGAAGTTGTACTAATCTGATTGCTTGCAACATTGCAGAGGTGGAGGTAGTAAAGTTTAAAAATTATGTGAGTCCCTAAGTTTTTAAACCTCTTTACAAGATTTTTCTATGTTTTTCTTGAGGGAAAACACAGGATAACTTTTTAGAGTCTATTATATATGTTTGGAGTCTATTTTAGAGTGTTTTCAAGCTCCATGTATGTTTTGGAGAAATGTGAAGATTATGGAGCATTTCAGAGCTTAATGATGAGGAACTCATAGCTGATGATGAAATTAGAAGTCAGAGTCAAAATTAAGAAGTAGTGTCGTTCGAAACTAACCCCTTGGTGCCAATCAAAAACCACACGAGTAGACGGACCGACTTGAAGTCAAGACCGAATCAAGCCTAGAAGTTCCATATAATTACAAGACTGCCCTTGGCCGACTTATACCTATTATTTATGTGTTTGGCCATTGTTTGGGCTACACACTACCAAATAAAATAGCCAAATAGACATAATAAACCACCACCATATTTAGAATTTAGGTTACTTAGTTTTGGAGAGAATATCAAGACTCTTTCAAAGATTTGTATTGAAACTCTAGTTTTTTACTCTATCTATTTATGCATTCTATTCAAATCATTGTTATGCTTTGCTTAAACATGTAGGAATAGTTTTTGTTGTTAGATTTTGGGTCCTATTAGAGTTTATATGAATTGCTGAGGCATAGGATTGCTAGGGTTATGGATCTTTCATCCTTCATCATAATTGTGTTTATTGCTTGTGTTCTAGAGTAACTAACTAGAACCTTGAACCTATGATAACTATGACAGTAGGTTCATTACCTGAATTAATTCTGATGAGCTAGGTTGTTAAATACATGTGGCGGCTGGTGTAGTTAATCTAGTGAACATATTGATTAGGACGTTAATGCTTGCTTAAGGAAGTATCGATCAGCACTCATACCATAGTATTGATCGACACTCGATCCTTGTTCACATGCGACAGCTGGAACAAAGACTTAGTCTTCTTATTAGACTCGCAACGAAAGATGGATATCTTATTATTGCGTTCGATTTCTTGGATGTTTTATCACACATCCTTAGCATCTATATATCATAGTTTTGTTGCCTGAAAGCCTATGTCTAGATATTTATTCTTATTGTTTACAAATCAATTGCTTAATCAATCACTATTTTATATTGTTTTATAATTTACCTAGCCTAATCATAACACATCAGTCTATTGTGTGTCCACGCTCCCTGTGGATTCGATCCCTATGTACTACAACTGAACCTATTATTTGAAAGAGAATTTTGCTCATAGGGTAATTTGATTGATATCATAACGCAACTCATCCAGTTACTACTGACAAGTACTCCTCCATTGAGAATGCAGATCATATCATTCTTGAGATGGAGGAGATATGGAATTCATAGAATCCCTTTATGAAAGACAAATCATTCTTGGAATCTGGTAAATTCTCTGGTGAAACTCAGAAGAAAAGGCCACGTGGGAAAGAGTTCTTTGACAAATATCTAGTGGGTTCGATGAAGTTTCACAAGGAAGACTCAGTACCAACAAACTCACTCCTCAAGATATGTGATGATTATGGTTTCGATGACATGGAAGACAACACTTTTTTTGCTCCTTCCTTGAACAGAGGCGTGGTGGGCCCTAATCTACCAAATCCTCCATCAGATTTGAGGTGTGGAACTGTAGAAGTTTGGGACAACGCCTCACAATTTGACGTCTAAAGAAGATGCATATGGTGTACTCTCATGACTTGTTGTTCTTGGTGGAAACGAAGCAAAGTTTTGATTATGTTCGTGACATAGGTGTAATGTTGGGGTATGATGGTATGGAATTGGTAGGTCCTAGAGGTTCAAGTGGTGGTTTGGGTGTTTTCTGGAAAAGATGTTTTTGCTTGCTATATTTAGTTTGATGAAAGAGTCGTATATCTTTGCATTGAATATAAGTATTTCAAGTTTAACTTTTCATGTATCTATGGTCACCCCATCCCAATATATCGGGGTCACCTAAGGGAAAATTTGCAAAGAATAGCAACATATAGGATTGGCCCATGGGTGATGTGTGGTGATATGAATGAGAATGTGATCTTGTAGAAAAGAAAGGGGTGGAATTAAACAAGTGTGAAGGCTTTTAAAACTATGTTTCATGTTTGTCATATGAAAGACTTACATTCAAAGGGTATGTTTTAAACTAGATTGGTCACATAAGGAATGAAGTTGTAGAATGTTGCTTAAACATGATTTTTGTCAATTCAGCTTTGTTACACTGTTATCTTTATTCTGAAAGAGAATTTTTGGACTTAGTAGAATCAGATCACCGTCCAACGATAACTACAATCAGATTACTCATCAACAGAAGTGTGGTCTGTTTAGATATGATAAAAGATGCTTTAAGATGAAGAGTTCAAAGAAAGAGTCAGGTTAAGTTGGAATCAGTTATCATCAAAGATTGGCTTAATGAATAGATTATCATCTTGTAGAACTATGGCTCAATGGAAGCAGTGTCGGCCCTGACCTAAATCTGGTAAAGCTAGGGCTTTAGGCGCCAAAATTACAATAAGAATTTAGGGGAAGCAAAAACTGTAAAAGTTACTTGTAGTCTAGTGGTTGTGCACTACCTCTCTTTGTATTTAGTCTTAGGTTCGACGACAGTAGGGCACAAAATTGTTTTTTGCTTTAGGCTGCAGTTTATACTGGGCCGGGCCCGAATGGAAGAGATCAAATAGATCAAATGCAACATAAGAAATTATAATACTCAGGATGCATATTGATTGTGTGACAATGGATCACATGGTTCTTATTTTCAGATATATCGTTTGACATCACAATTGCAGCATGCTTATTCTGATGACGAGAAATTCCAGAGAATTAAGAGTAGGAACCGATGGCTAATACTAGGAGATATAAACTCAATATTTATCAAAGAATAACAAAGGCAAGGAGATCAAAGAATTGTTTCAGAGTCATCACTGATGATCAAGGAATTCATCACACTAAAGATGAAGCTATTGCTAAAGTGGCTGAGAAATATTTTCAGGATATGTTTACAGCTGGTAACAATGTATGGGATCCGGGTGATTTTGAAATGGTTAAAGTGGATTCTTCAGTGAACGAAAATATCATACGACCCATCGATGACTTGGAAATAAAAGAAGTTGTTTTCAACGTAGGACAAGATAGAGCGCCAAGATAGATGGTTTCACAAGTGCCTTTTACCAACAGTTCTGGAAAGATATTAAGCAAGAGGTAATGGTGAATGACTTCTTTAGGACATGGGTGATGGATAAAGAAATAAATAGAGCACAAATTTGCATGATCCCTAAACAAGTTGGGGTCACCTTGACGAAAGATTTCAGACCCATAACTCTTTGCACATGTAGCTATAAAATAATCTCAAAAGATTTTGATGAATCATCTTAAAACATGTTTAGAACTGATCATTTCCGATACACAATCAGTATTCGTTCTTGGGCGTCATATTCAAGACAACACTTTGGTAGTACATGAGTTAATGCATGCCTTGAAGTCAAAAAGAATGTATCTGAGAATTACTTAGTTGTCAAGATAGACATAAGTAAAGCTTATAACCGTGTTGAGTGGAAGTTCCTAGAAGTGGGGTTATGGTGAATATGGATTTTTATGCACTATGGATTCAGTTAGTTATGTCTTGTGTCACCTTTGTTTCGTTCTCCATCTTGATTAATGGTTCTGACAATGGTGAGATTAAGCCAATGAGTGGTATTAGGTAAGGTGATCCCTTGTCACCATACTTGTTTCTTTTTTGTGCTGAAGGTTTAAGTAAGTTTATCACCAAGGCGGAAGAGTAGAAGATTTGGAAAGTTTAAAACTAGCTAGAGGATGTCCATCGGTATCTCATTTATTATTTGCTAATGATTCTCTCTTCTTTTGCAGAGCCACGACAGAGGGTTGTCACAGTCTGTCTACGATTTTAAAGAAGTATGAATACTACTCTGGCCAAGTAGTTAATCTCGAGAAATCATCGATTATTATTGGGAAGCAAATCAATCAAACAAGCAGAGGGTCATTAAAAATATCCTAGGAATCTCTAATATTAGAGGAGGAGATAAGTAAATGAGTCTTCCTACGAAGTTTGGGAGAAGCAAGAAAGAGTTGTTTCAATCTTTGGTTCTGAACATAGAAGCGAATGTCGATGGTGGTATAACCAGTTTCTATCATAGGCAAGAAAAGAGGACCTTCAAAATCCTAACTTTCTCCTCGCAAGAATCTACAAAGGTAGATATCATAACAAGTTGACATTCTTACATTCAAATCCATCCTATGGATAGAGATCGACACAAGCAAGCAAAGATCTGCTCCTCAAGATTCGAGTCCAACTAGGTAATGGTGGATAAAAAAATATTTGGATAGATAATTGGAACCCCTCCCCTCTCCCTTGAAGACCAGCTAATGCTAATCCTCATTACTCTGGACAAACCTATCCTTTAAAGTTAAATGAACTATGGTTATCTAACATGAGATTTTGGGATTACGACAAGTTGGATTCTCTTTTATCTGTGGAAGATGCAACTCAGGCGAAGTCCATAAGATTATTTCGGTATGCTAGACATGACAAGGTGATCTGGCCATACACAAAGGACTCATCTTTCTAGGTGAAATCAGGTTATTGGGTATCTATGCATTTGAGTGATAGCGACGTGGTCAATGACCTTCCATCAGGTGATGTGAATCTCAAACAAATGCTTTGGAAACTAAAAATGTATCCTAAGGTCCATGACATGATATGGAAGGAAATATTAGGAGCTTTACGTGTGGCGGATCGCCTACATTAGAGGAAGATTGAGGTGAATCTAACCTTTCAGAAATGCTGCATAGAGGCTGAAACTATAAACCATATATTTTTTGAGTGCCAGTTTGCACGAACAATCTGGAAAATAGGTAATATTCATCATCTTTTCAATCCTTCTTCATCTTTGGAAGGGAATCTTCATACTTGCTTTAATATTGCGGGGTGATACAAGGGAGTTTGCTAAAGATAGAATATTACCTTTGTGGATTTTATGGTTTCTGTGGAAGGGATGAAATGAATTTATCTTCAATAATAAGGATGCACAGCCGTCATAAATTATATCTCAGAGTATTCAGGCATCCGTTGAGTGGATTTCATCACAATATGTTTAAGAGATAGCTTTGAATTCGCAAGTTATGCAACATAGGAACTCTACATGCTGGGAACCTCCTCCAGAAGGCTGGCTGAAACTCAATTTTGTTAGTAGTTTCATATTATCATCTACTAATGTAGAGATTGGATGCATAGTGAGAGATTGGCAAGGTGGTTACGTAGCTGCAAGATCTGGTTCTTTTGTAAACATATTATCTCTACTGCAAATAAAAGCAATGGTCTTCCTCGTTTTTTTACAACTATCTTGGACTGAAGGCTGGCGTTATATTTGGTTTCAAAGTGATTCTAAAGCTATTGTTAATATCATTAACAAGCAAAGGATGTACAAATCTTGGAAATATTCAGGAGGATATTAGATTTTGAATGCCCAACTTACCAGATTGCTCCATCGACTTTGTGTACAAGGAAAAGAACTAGGCAGCAGATTGCATCTCCAAAAAAAGCTTGTATGTTTCCTAGTTATAATGTATTAAGTTGGTTATCAAACTATTTGTATTTTCCTTACACTATTTGATAAATATTAGTAGTTGAAAAATAAGATGATAATTTTAAAAGAAATCAGATGTAAGTATATTGATCTCAATATAAACATAAATTAATAACTAAATTATTTAAAGTTTAAAAATATTATAGTTTCCTTTTTTTCACAATGAATTTTATCTTTAATTATTTTTAACATTTTAAAATATTTTAATATTATTTTGTCATTTATACCAAAAATTCTCTACATTCAAGGTACATATTTTGTATACACCAAATAATCGAATAAAAATAAAATAAATTTGTATTTGTAAAATCAAATCAATATATATATATATACTTTAAAATGAAATCTTCTCCTTACTTTTTATAAAACATAATTCAAAACTTTTAAAAAATTATATTTAAGTTACATATTTTGTATACACCAAATAATTGAATAAAACAAAATAAAATTTGTATCTGTAAAATCAAATCAATATATCTATTACAATAAAGATGAGTTTTCTTTGTGTCCACATCATATAAGAGAGATAAGGGCGTTTTGTGACAGTTGGCAGCTGTAATTCTTCTTACTAGCTTTTTTTTTGTTTTTAAAAGTTGTATGGGTTTGAATTATATGAACCTACATCGAGATTCATTTTGATATTTGTGGGTTGGCTAATTTATTGGATTCACACTTAGGTTTGTTATTTGCAAGTTTAGGCCATAAAATCAGATTCAAGTCCATGATGTTTTAGTGTATAAACCCAATAACTTTATCTCTCGCTTGAGGAAGTTCGTAGCATTGTTGATCGACGTTCCATCTATTTGCTAAGAAGACGCGATGCCGCAACTGTTGTTAGCTTGCATTCAATAATCCTCATTTACGACGGCTTTAACGTCACCGACCCACGTCTCTCACTATCCCCCATCCAATGAATCCTCTCTTTGCTTAAAGGCTCCCAAACTACACCTATAAATAAGGGTTCTCGATTCTATCAGATTCATCAGTTTCTCCATAGCAGTCATTAGAATCTTGAGAAAGCCTCACACGAGTCATGGCTGCCTCATTGATTCTGATCAATATCTGAAGGGATGACGGAGCCACCATGGTGACGTTCAATGTTCATTCAACAATCTGCTGTTCGAAATTAAGTTCAAGCTGGTGAGCCCCTTTAGGGATATTTGGATATGTGATTACTCAATAATGATCTTATCTTGCAGATTTGTTCTCTTCATTCTTCTTCTTTGGTGAGTTGAGGTTCTGGACCTTTGAGGACCTTTGATAGAAGCTCCAAAGAGAGAAATAGATACTTAAATCTATTGATAGAATCAAGTTTCATAGCCGTGATAGAATCGGGATTTGCTAAGAAAATTTGATCGAGATATGATGGCAAACGCGAATACCCATCTTCTGCTTATCCTCTCACCAATGTTTGTACATATAAAAATGCTCTATATGAAGTGGTATAATCAAGCGTCATGCCAAACATAAAAATGATATGTTGCGGATTCAACTCATCAATGATTCAAACACGATCAATGAAAAGTCTACCAACATACTTCAGAGTACAGTGTCTCCGCTGAGCGATTCGGTCTCCCACTGAGCATGTATGTGTTTCCACATACTTTGTTACCCAAAACGTGTTTGTCTCATGTTTCACACTCGCTCTGATCTTTCATCCACAACCACTAACCCGACATGTTGCCACAAGGAGAGTTTTCGTTGACTTGTATATTCTGAAGGAGAAATTACGCCTCACTGTTGTCAACCGCAACTCTGAAAGTAGTGCATCTTTGCTAACAAAACTCTGGTTGACATAGATACTGTTACCATTCAATCTCTCTCCTTCAATAGCATATCTTTTTGAATTCTTTAAAACACATATCATCATCTTCTTCCTTATCCTCATCTTCAAACTTTCCATAAACATTGTAATCCTCACAATTCTCGTCCGCTTCAGCAACAATATAGATATCAACATCCTTCTCCCCATCATGATTTTCATCTTCAACCAAATCATCATCATCATCTTCAAAACATTCATCAGCTTCATCAGCTTCATCATCTTCTTCCCTTTCCTCTGAAACCATTTCCACATTGCTACGGCTTGATACACAAAGTCATACTCCATGCGTTTGGTTATCTCGAGCAAGTTTCGAACTTGTCTACCACTTGTAACATGAATAGGAGGGGTGTCTGGAGCCTGCATCATTTCTGCTGGTAATGAGTAGGTTATCTCCACAGATTATGTGCTCATGTCCTAGTTATAATCTACTTGAGCCATTGCAACAAGTTCAACATGTGTTGAACCTTCACTCAACAAAAATATTTTCGCTCCTTTGAAATTATCAACCACAAAATCTCAATAGCAATCTTTCAACAACCATTTTCAATACACTGCATGTAACTTACGCAACATCTGCAAAAATTCAAAATAAAACACATTAGTAAACATAGAGAAAATGAAAGTTTACTAAACATTAACGCAGACGACTTACGGTTAAGTCGTCTGTAAGACATAGACGACTTACTGGTAAGTCGTCCAACCATGTCATTTTTGCAACTGACTTTAAAATGGGGCGACTTACTTGTAAGTCGTCCAGCTTTGTTTGTTAAAAAAAAAAATCTAGACGACTTACCTGTAAGTTTCAATATTTTGTTAAGCTAGATGAGTTATCTGTAAGTTGTCTCAGATTAGTTTGCAATTCAAAAATAAAACTTAAATATTTAACTTTTTTCCAGACGACTTACTTGAAAGTCGTCCAGGTAGACGACTGCCGAGAAAGTCGTCCAGGTATACGACTGCCGAGAAAGTCGTCTGAGATAAGCAAGGTTTGACAAGAATCTCGGAAAAAAATATGGACGACTTTGCTTATCATGGATGACTTTCAAGTAAGACAGACGACTTTCAAGTAAGACAGACGACTTACTTGAAAGTCGTCTGACCGGACGACTTCCGAGTAAGTTGTCTGGGAAAAGTTAAATATTTAAGTTTTATTTTCCAATTGCAAAAGTAACCTGAGAAGACTTACAGATAAGTCGTCTAGCTTTAATAAAATATTGAAATTTTTGTTTTCCTAGAGACGACTTACTGGTAAGTCGTCCAAGAAAAGTCAAATATCTGACACAATTCGGTCAAATGCAAAACTAACCCGTTTATCCAGACGACTTACGGGTAAGTCTTCGACGCGAACAAATCTGGAAAAAAAAATTAATTTCATACCTTAAACTAGTGAGATGACTTTCTTAGCACACAAAGTCTTCTCCAACCACCCAGAACCTCAAACGAAATAATCCTACCAAGAATAGTATGCTTGAATGGCTCTACCAACCATAAAAGATTTTGAATCAAAAGCTTCAGTTTTTTGGATGAATATGGAGACAAAGTGAAAGAGGTGTTGTTTTTAGTTCAAAACAATTGGGAAAGATAGAGTGTAAATCGGTTTTAGATGCATTAAGAGCTTCAAATTGGTTGTTCATGGTGGTTGGGGTATTGATGGCAATGGCAATCTTGTAAATACTTTAAGATGATGAGGTTGAGAGAGTAAAAAACCATATTCGAAAAAAAAATTAATGGTATTTTCGTAAATAATGTGAATATGTGGAGTGAACATGACAAAAGAAAAGTAAAAAAAAAAAATTAGTTTTGTGTTTGACTTTGAGTTTTTAATTGAATTTGCAAAAAAAAAAAATTGAGTCATGAAAACCTAATTTTTTTCGTCTGGGGATGTATCAATCATGCTCGAATTCTACTTCTATTGATTAATATTGCATCATCTTTCGAGCAAATGATTTGATTCCCGCTTCGTTTGATACATATCAGAAAGCTTCTTGGTTATTAAACGGAATCTACTTTGAGTTTCTGAGGTTGGTTAATGATTTATGTTTTGTCTGTAAACACTTTTCAGATGAATTAAAGGGACAGCTAGATAGTTTCAATAAACAGCAAGAAAGATGTCAATCTACTCTCTCCAGCACTAATGCTTCCCGAGCACCTTATGGTCCTTCCAGGCCATCCCCATGTCCCTGCAGCCATGCACCAGCCTCAGCTACCAACAACAGCTTAGGAGTCACAAATATTTTCTATATGGAGATATCCATCAGCTTAAACTCATCAGTGGTAAGTCAGAGACACATTGATATTACTCCTTCATGTTACTACTCAAGTTGTTTACAGTCAACTCAATCACCTAACCATTCACTGCAGAACCAAAACAAAGTGGACAAAGAGCAGTTATGGTACCATAATAGGACGCACATGGTGTGACCCTCTTGGAGCAGCAGGGCATGCTCTTGGAACGATGTGGACAATTTCAAGATGATACAAGCTCTTAACCCAAAGAGTGCAATAAAACCATCACCACTAGCTAAAACCACAATTAAAACATGAGCTAAATAAATGACGGGGAAAAGAGATTAGGGTTCTGGTTATTGTTGTTGGGGCATGTGTTCTGCCTTCTTTGAGAATCAATAGATTTATACAAAAATGGACAACTTTTTATATTGGGTCTGATTGGTAAGTGGGAATTATAATGTGTTTTGTATGTCTTGATTTTCTCTGTTACGTGTTTGAGTAGGTAATGTTCTTTTTGTTACATGTTCTGTTTTTATGCACCCGTAGAAATACTTGAACTGTTCTTTCCAGCATGACAAATAGGAATACAAAAAACTTTTGGTACTCTTACGCATGTTACTGATTTTGCCTCCTACACATTAAGATCTGATCTTTGAGATCATTTTTTCCGAGAACTTATCTTCTTTAGTGGCATTACTCTATGCAATTGTAAACGCATCAGCTTGGAGAACATTGCTAAATTAATATATGGCCGTCTCTGAAATATGTCTTGATATTATAAAGGTTCTCCTCCATCATATATAACATAGCATCATTATTAAAACCTGAAACGTTAATAAATAATAAAATGTGTAAAACCAAGATTATTTTTTTCGTAGCTATATAGGCTAAACCTCCTTCAACCCACTAGCCCACTAAGTTCTATAACTAAGCACTCACTTTGAATTTCGAAGCAAAAATGATTCTTAACCTAGATCACATTTTCATCATATATCCAGAAATCTTCTATGTATTCTTATAGAAAACATGAAGGGAAGGCTAAACAACCAACAACAAGGGCGATGTTGCAAGGAAGAAGAAAAGAGATCTAGATTCCACTATTCTATGGAGAGTTTGATCCAGACATTTATCTAGAGTGGAATAAGGATGTGGATTTTGTTTTTAAATACCACAACCACACTGAGGAGAAGAAGTTACATTTAGCAACTACTATCTTAAGTGGGTATGCAGTTGACTGGTGGTATCAGATTGCTAACAAAAGAAAATGTTGTGGAGAGTTGCAGATTTCTTCTTGGTATGAGATGAAGTTTGTCATGAAAAAAGGTTTGTAGTTAATAGTTATTGTCAAACTGACTTGGAGAGGTTTCAAAGTCAATCTATATCATCTAAAGAACGTTTTAGGACATCCGGAGATGAGCCAAAGGCACAAAGAAAGTTGCACTTCCTGCAAACACATCTTGGATATCTTGACTATTTGCACAGCAAACAGTTCAAAGAAAACTTCAGGAACATGATAGATCAATCACTCACTGTAGTAGTCCAAAATCAACCAAAGAGGTCAGTTCCACGACTAACCTCGGAAGTTGATGAGCTAAGCTATTGCCAAAAGGAACCAGTAGAGAGGAAAGAAGAAACTGCAGCAAAACCGCCTGAGAAAGAGCAAGATATTGAATAAAAACATGAGGAGAGTTTACCAGGCATGTGTGTTCACGTGATTGACCTAATCAAGGCTGAAAAAGAGCTTTATGAGGCACTTGTGGTTCATAAAGAGTCACTTGAGACTTTGATTGAACAAGGTGGATTCATTAGACCTTTTTCTTGTGATTTATTAATCCAACCTTTTGTATGTGTCCACTTCAATCGTGTGGAGCATCTAAGGTTTGTCAAGGGGCTGCAACGCCTTGTATTTGAACCAGGAGGAGAGGCACAAGGCCTTGCAAGCATTAATAATGTCCTAGTCCAGAGAGCAACTGCTACACACGAGCCAATAATCCTTAAAGAACAGGACTTGAGGTCAAATACTTTTGAAGGAGGAGAGGGGAGTGTAGTTCAACACAACAGCCAAGGAAAGGGAAAGGAAACCAAGGCGTGGCTATATGCTTGAGGCAAAGACTTGCAAACGTGGCCATATCATCCTAAGCCAAAACAATTTGCTATGTTTGGACGGGATTTCTCGAGATGGACCCTTCAAAAGTTTGGAATAGTCAGAGACAACCCACGCCTCAAAGAAGAGTATGGGAGCTGCTCTACACGTCCACCTGATCATAATGAACCATCTATTTGAAGTAGAAGGATAAAGGCTCTCTCTTGTGAGATTGTGCGCGACTTTCAGCTACAGTGACATCCCTAGCCGCCGCTCGCCGTCGTCTCCTCCGACGTCGGTGTCGTGACTCGCTTCCTCCTAGCCCCTTCCCGATGGGGAGCGGAAAGAAGAAAAAAGTCAAAAAAGTCAAGCAATCTTCCTCTTCCCGTGGCTCGCCACCCGCCAATCCTCCCTCACCCGCAGTCGATGATTCTCCAAGCTCGGACTTTCAGATAGGGATCCGCCAAGATCCATCTGCTGAATCCCAGATTGTTGCTCCAGTCGTTGTAGATCCAGCTTCAGATGCCCAGATTATAGATCTGGTTGCTCAGCCGGTTTGCTTTGACTCTGTTCTCAGCTCGCCTCGATCTACCTCTCCTACGTCTGCTTCCGATGCCCATTCGATGGACTCTCCGTCTGATATGGTTGCTCAGCAAGCTGGGAAAGCTATTGTCAATGATTCCTTGCCTAATGACGCAGCTTTTGATGCCCAAACAGTGAACCCTTCACTGGAATTGGCTGCTCAGCTGCGTAGTGAACCTAAAAAGATGTCGATGATTAATATCATCTCAACCAAAGATCTTGAGATCGCCAAAGTTTTGGCTGATCCGTCAAAGCTTAATGCTTCCTCTGATACCAACATCAAGCTACCTTTGAAGAAGCCTCCACAGCCTGAATCTTGTCAGTCTGGTCTCCGTCCAGACAACATCTCCATCCAAAAGGACGTTGGCACTTGGTGCTCTCGTGCTAAAAGAGCTACTTTTCAGACAAGAAGAAATGAGGGTTTCATTCTGCCATCAGGTGAAGCTTGCATCAAGATCCCGAACTCGGTGATTGAAAAGCACAAGCGATCTTGGGATTGCTTTGTAATAGGACAGTTCTACTCGGATCCTCCGTCTCAAGGAACTATCCACAACATTTTTAATGGCATTTGGAGCAAGCAGTACCGGGATATTGCTGTGTCAAAGCTTGAAGGCAACACTTTTCTCTTCAGGATTCCGAACATCTCCACCAGAAACAGGGTAATCACCCAGATGCTATGGCAAATTGAAGGGCGCACCATGTTCGTTGCGAAATGGGAGCCTGGAGTAATCCCCGTAAAACCGGAGCTTAAGTCCGCACCAATTTGGCTGGAGCTTAGGAAGGTGCCCTTTCATTTTTTCAACGAAGATGGACTGGAACGTATTGCAAGTTTGGTAGGCCAACCAAAGTTCCTGCACCAATCCACTGCTAACAAGACAAATTTGGAGGTTGCAAAGGTATTCACCATAATTGATCCGAGGAAACCTCTACCGGAAGCTGTCAATGTCCAATTCGACTCTGGTGATATATGTCGAGTCCTAGTATCGAGCCCTTGGATGCCCCCAATTTGTGGTCATTGTAACGAGGTTGGACATAACTCTAAAAGTTGCAAGAAAGCGCCAAAGGTGTGTGCGTTGTGCAAGTCCGAGACTCATGAAGCTTCAAAATGCCCTAATAACAGAACTGCAGTGGGTAACGGAAAAGGGAAAAAAACCCGTAGAGGAAGGTCCAAGTCGAAAGCCAGAAGCTCCTCGGTTCCTCTTAGGAATCTCCACACCAGAGCCACCCAAGTCTATAAGCGAAAGGAGAAAGCCAGTGAGGAACCTAAGAGTTTTCAAAATGAATTTGAAGTAGGTGGAACAAGCAACTCATCACAACGGCCTGAGATTACTGAAACAATTGGTCGCATATGTCTGCAGCATCAAGATAAAGCAAAAGTTCCTGAGTTTGCCTCCGGTCAGCAGCCAGAAAAAGCAGAAAAAACAGTTACAGCTGGGATGGCTTCTCGGGACTCTTCTATTTGCTCAGACGCTGAAAACGACTCCTCCGACATCGCTTCCTCTGAATCTGACGAGGAAGAAGGGGAAATTCTGGAATATGATAGAGATCCCTCCTTGAGGATAAAGAACAGGCACTCGGGTAAGAACTTTGCTAGGGGCAAGGCCCCATCAAACTTTTAATTATGTGTAAAGACCTTTTTTGTTGGAACGTGCGAGGTTTTAATAAGTTTAGTCATCGCAACGGTTTCAAGAAATGGATTAATAAAAATAAACCACTTTTCGGAGGTATTGTAGAGACCAGAGTCAAGCATCATAAAATTAGGAGATTTGTAAATTCTCTACTCCCAGGTTGGTCTTTTGCAGATAATTACTCTTTTTCGGAGCTTGGAAAGATTTGGGTATTATGGCATCCAAGTGTTCAGGTTGTGGTTCTTGCTAAATCCCTTCAACAGATCACTTGTGAGGTCCTTCTCCCTGATCTACCGGAGCCCCTTATTGTAACTATTGTTTATGCGGCAAACTCCAAATCTCTCAGGGCTGCTCTCTGGACTGACATTGAATCCCTTGATGTATCTCCTTTGATATTGGGCAAGCCTTGGTCGGTTCTAGGGGACTTCAACCAGATTTTGTCCCCGCAGGAGCATTCTTCCCCGCGTTCTCTTAATATTGATAAGCATATGCGTCTTTTGGGTCAGTGTCTAATCCAATCGGACTTGGAAGATCTAAATCTCACGGGTCAGATATTTACGTGGTGGAATAAACAGAAAGCTTCCCCTATAGCAAAGAAGCTTGATAGAATCTTGGTAAATGACCTCTGGTATCAGTCTTTTCCTGACTCGTTGGCTTATTTTGATAACCCGGACTTCTCTGATCATGCTTGCTCAACAGTTACCCTTAAGCCAAGCTTGCAGAGAAAGAAAAGGCCGTTCAAGTTCTACAACTTCCTGCTTCAAAACTCAGATTTTCTACCAACAATCACTGAGGAGTGGTATTCTTTTAATGTAAGGGGCTCTGCAATGTTTATCATTTCTGAAAAGCTGAGATTATTAAAAAATTGTATTAGAGACTTCAGCAAGGTAAACTACTCTGAGCTTGAAAAAAGGGTCACTGAGGCACATTCTAGGCTGTTGACTAGGCAGAATGCAACCCTGCAAAACCCGTCTCCCTCAAACGCTGCCTTAGAAGTTGAAGCTCATCTAAAATGGCAAGATCTGGTTGCTGCAGAGGAATCTTTTCTTCTACAACGGTCAAGGATATTATGGCTGGGGAAAGGTGATGCCTCTACTGCATACTATCATCGTATGGTAAATGCTCGCAGGGCTGTAAATCATATTCATTTCCTCACTGATGATAGTGGTACCAGATATGACACTCACATCGCAATTGAGAATCATTGTGTCGAGTATTTCACTGATCTCATGGGAGGCGAACTTCAACCGCAGCTGTTTCATCAAGAGGACCTGAACCTGCTCTTTGATTTCCGCTGCTCTCAAGCGGATCAGAACGGTTTTACGGTTATTTTCACTAACCAGGAAATCAAGGATGCTTTCTTCTCTTTGCCTAGGAATAAAACCAGTGGCCCATATGGTTATTCCTCCGAATTCTTCACCTCTTGCTGGCAGGTTGTGGGCACGGAAGTAACAGAAGCAATTAAGGAATTTTTCAGATCCGGACGAATGCTCAGACAATGGAATGCTACAACTTTGATTCTCATTCCAAAGGTAACAAATGCTTCTTCTGCCACTGACTTTCGCCCGATCTCCTGCCTTAATACACTCTATAAAGTCGTCTCGAAATTGATAGCCAGCAGGCTTAAAAGTGTTCTCCCGAGGGTGATTTCTCAGGCGCAATCTGCTTTCATGCCCTCTCGCCTCCTTGCTGAAAATGTTCTGTTAGCTACATACCTGGTTAAAGGTTATAAAACTAATAATTCTGAACCAAGAGCCATGCTAAAAGTTTATCTCAAAAAGGCCTTCGACTCTGTCAGATGGGACTTCATTCTCGGTATCCTTAGGGCTATCTCAGTTCCAGAGCTTTTCATTGTTTGGATCTCTCAGTGCATCTCGACAGCTTCTTTCTCGGTTTCCATCAATGGGGCTACTGGTGGTTTCTTTAACAGCACCAAAGGTATAAGACAAGGAGACCCACTGTCCCCGTATCTCTTCGTTCTTGCTATGGAGGGGCTTTCCCGGCTTCTTTATTCACGGTATGAATCTGGGTCTATTGGTTACCATCCCAGAACCTCAGAGCTTAAAATATCCCATCTGATTTTTGTTGACGATGTTATGGTTTTCTTCGATGGCAAAGCGGACTCGCTCCATGGAATTACTGAATGTCTTAGTGATTTTTCATCCTGGTCAGGCCTATCCATGAACATTAGAAAGACAGAGCTCTATCACTCAGGTCTGAGCATAACCGAAAAGAATCATATCTCTGCCTATGGTTTCACTGCAGGTTCTCTGCTAGTTAGATACTTGGGGCTGCCCCTCATGAGCCGGAAATTGCGTATATCAGAGTACGAGCCGTTAATAAACAAAATCCTAGCTTGGTTCCGGTCGTGGTTAGTTAAAGCTCTCACTTTTGCTGGCCGGCTACAATTAATTGCATCTGTTATCTACGGAACGGTTAACTTTTGGATGTCGGCGTTTATCCTTCCTAAAGGTTGCATTAAGCGTATTGAATCTCTCTGCTCCAGGTTTCTTTGGGCTGGAGACACGGACGTCTCAGGTAAAGCAAAAATAGCTTGGACCACTGTATGTCTTCCTAAATCAGAAGGGGGATTAGGCCTGCGATGTTTAAAAATGTGGAACAAAGTCTTGTGCCTCCGTTTTATTTGGCTTCTGTTCTCGGAGAGTGAATCTCTTTGGGCTTCTTGGCACAAACACTATAATCTACAAGACAAGAGTTTCTGGAGTTTGGAGGTATCTACTTCAAATTCTTGGGTTTGGAACCACCTTCTAAAGCTAAGGGATTTGGGTTTTAGATTCATTAAACCGCTTCTTGGAAATGGTCGCAAGGCTAGCTTCTGGTACGATTCTTGGACCCCTTTTGGCAAGCTAATTGATTTCCTAGGTTATCAAGGCCCTCGTCAGCTTCGTGTTTCTCTTCACGCCTCTGTGGCTGAAGCGTGTAGCCCCTTAGGATGGGCCATTGCATCGCCAAGATCTGACAACGCACTGGACCTTCACACGTACTTAACATGCATTCCTTGCCCGGTTTTCTCTGATGTAGCTGACTCCTATGCATGGGCCACATCGATCAGAGAGGAAGCAAAGTTCATTGCCTCAAACACTTGGCAGGACCTTAGACCATCGGCTCCGAGACAGAGTGCTACCGACCTTATCTGGTTCAAAGGAGCTATCCCGAAAAACAGTTTCAATATGTGGGTTGCAAACATGAATAGATTACCTACTCGAGTAAGATTGGCATCGTGGGGGCTTCATGTCCCTACGTCATGTTGTCTCTGCTCTGCTTTTGTGGAAACACGTGACCATCTATTCCTCTCATGTAGTTTCAGCTTAATGGTGTGGCGCCTTTCCATAGGGCCAATGAACCCCCAATTTTCGTTTCTTACCACGTGGGATGAGCTCCTCTCTTGGATGCGAGAGACCTCACCTTCTGCTCCCTCGGTACTAAGGAAGTTGGCTGCTCAATCTACTGTGTATCATCTTTGGAAACAAAGAAACAATGTCCTGCATAACAACCTTGTCTTGCCTCCAGAAACTATTTTCAAACTCATTGACAAGGAAATGCGAAACACCATCACTGCTAGAAGAGAGAGGAAGCAGTTCCTTAATCTAATGACCAAATGGATGCACTGAGCATGGAGATCTCTTTCTGCTCTCCCTTTCACTGTTGCTACCTTGTTTTTTATCTTCTTTTTGCCAAGGTGTAACAAATCTTAGATCTTTTATCCTGTAAAATCTAAAACCTTCATTTATATGATATTTACCTTTTAGCAAAAAAAAAATATGTATATCTAATAAATCATAAAAGCTCAAATTTTTATATAAATGGCAAAGTAATTTTTTTTTATGTCAGAAAGACAATCCTTAGGTGTGGACTTCAATAGAACATCAGATATCATAGTTGGACAATGATGACAACACTGATCTAGAAGCAGGGTCGGTTCTGAGCCAAGTCAAATGAAACATTGATTTCTAGCTCCCAAATTTTTGAAAGAGAATTACATAAAAATGAACTCCCAAATTTTTGGAAGAGAATTACATAAAAATGAACTCCCAAATTATAGACACATGCCCCCAAATAATCGAAATCTTTACTAAACAGTCTACATTCCTTAAAATCCGAGGACTAGAAAATGAGAAATGTAAGGACGAGTAAAGGTGGCTAATGATGTACAAACATCTACAGAGACAAGGATGATGATTTTAGAGCTGAGAGAGGTTCTAAATATTTTTCGAGACCCAGGACGGGGCAAATTCATAAAAGCCAACATATTTGCATTTTGAAAATGCTTTCATACATAATATTTTATTTCACTCATAGTTTTAAGGTGTATTATTCGATTTCAGAATTAATAGGTCATGGAGAATTGAGAGACCGTAATGAATTTTTATTTGACATTGTAATATCGTATGCAAATTTTCAAAAAGACAATATGTTTTTGTTTCTTCTCAATATTAAATGAAAAGATGTGACAAGATATCGAATGAAAGTAATTTCCGAAAACAAACAAAACTACATAATCATGATTTTAAGGTATATTCATTCAAGTTTAGGTTCATTGACAACTTAAATTGTGGAGTATTTTTTTGTTATGCTTTCATCTACCAAAACGACATCTTCTGCTTTGAAAATTAGCAACAGAATAATTCCAAAATTCAAGCTAAAAACATGAATCATTGCTAATTTGTAGCCTACGTCAAACGAACTATAACAACATCAAACATTAAAAAAAATCATTTCTAAAGTCTCCCATCTGCGACAAAGCAACTTTTTAGATCCAACAACAAGATCATACTAATACATAGAGCATGATTTAAACTAAATAAACTTAATGTAACTTAAAAATAACACAATTGACACCTCTGAAGTACATAACTCAAAAAACGACACGAATAAAATTTAATATAAGATTCATGTTCTCCACAAATAAAAAGTATTTATCATTTTTATGATAAAAATTTGTTCACGTCATCCGTCTCCAACATATATATTTCATTATCTCCTACATCGAAATTTTCTTAAACTTACGTAAATCTGTTGCACCACACAACCAGGATACGCCAGCAACGACACTGATAGCAAAAAACTAACATGCATTCCAGATTACATAACAAACTAACAATTTTTTTTTTCAAATTTGAATAACAAAAATATCAACAACTTAACGCATGCACACCACTACTATATATATATACTTTATTTTTTTCTTATTGTATGTTTTTACAAGGAAGTTTTCTAAAATATTAAGTACTTTTAATTGAATTTATGTTTAGTCTTTTTAAAATATTTAAGTTTTTTTGATTTATAGCTTTGATTAAAACGAGAAATTTTCACTTCAATTGATAATTTTTAATGTAATGTTATATTTAAAATAATGCAATTTTAGATTGGTTTTAAAAAAAAAATTCAATTTTGATTTTTTTTGTTATTACAACTTTTACAAGTGATCTTTGTTTTTTCAAAATTCACAAACTCCAATAATAAATTGTAATAAAAAGAATACAAAATTAATTAAAATAACAATACTAACAAGAAGAAACTAAATTCACCAAATTAAAATCTAATTAGAGTTTTAGAAACAAATATTATAAAAAATGAATATTTTGTAAAATCAAGTATGTTAATACATCATAACTCAATAACTCAGAAATAATAGTCTTAACTTACATAAGATAAAATATTTAATCAAAAAGTACTAAACTATTGAATATTAGTTTTTTCGTAAATATTTATTCTTGTGTATAGATGTGGATAAATCACCTAATTAATTTAGCAATATAAGAAAAGTATTAGCAACAATAATTCATAATTTATGCGGTACAAGTAAGGTTTTAATATTAAAACAAATAAAAAATATTTTTATATGAAAAGTTGTTTGATTAGTAAAAAGGCAAATACGTAATAAATATTTGATTGGTAGAAAAACAGTAAAGTAAACGGTACAGAGATATAAAAAATCTTTTGGCTATAATTGCAAATATACAGAAATCCAAAGATCTTGACGAATCCGAATACCCAACTGTATTCGGCGAACGAGCATGCGCCTGAGATTTGTCCTGGTTCCCTCATTTACCAGCGTACCGATGGTCCGATTAGGTTTAAACAATTGTGTCGGTTCGGATATTTTCGTCCGATTCGGTTTAGTTTTCTGGGTTCCAAATCAAAATCTTGGAGTAAATCTACGGCTGAGAACAGTCAACGTGCATTATATAAAAAAATCCAACCATTCTGGTGGGTCCCAGAATCTGGAGATACGATATTTGACTCTTTTTCTTTTTTTTTTTTACTTGAGAGATTTTCCTGTGCAAACCGGAGATCAATTCTATCGACATCAAATCTAGCATGAGAGAAAGAGTGGCGTGGAGGTACATTAACAGAGATGTTGTGCCATTTGCTGCCATGATTGCAGTGGAGTGTGTCACCGTTGGATCTACCACACTGTACAAGGCTGCGGCTTTGAGAGGATTGAGCTTCTATGTCTTTGTCTTCTACTCTTATCTTGTTTCGACACTTGTCCTTCTTCCTCTTTCCCTCATCTTCGGAAGGTACTTTATCTCCTCACCTATTCTTTCTTTATTACCAGTTTAATTAAAACCTAATGTTACATGTGCAGGTCAACAAGGCTACCTTCAGCCAGATCTCCTGTCTTCTTCAAGATCTTCTTGCTTGCCCTTCTCGGGTTCATGTCCATGATAGCTGGCTGTAAAGGAGTAGAATATAGTTCTCCTACTCTTGCCTCTGCTATCAGCACTCTTACGCCAGCTTTTGCGTTCACTCTCGCCATTGTTTTCAGGTTCCACACTTCTTAACCACAAGTAAATCTGAGGGAAGGGAACTATCATCTGATCATTTGGTTTTGCTTCCTTGTAAAGGATGGAGCGAGTAAAGTTAAGGAGCTCTGCGAGTCAGGCTAAAATCATTGGCACGGTAGTCTCTATGTCTGGTGCACTGGTTGTTGTTCTTTATCAAGGCCCTAAACTTCTAGCTGCATCGAATTTGACTTTATCTGAGTCAAGCTGGATACTTGGAGGCATATTACTCGCTGCACAGTATTTGCTTATTTCAGTCTGGTTGATTATTCAGGTACAGAAACAGTTCCTGAAATAAATGACTTTGGTACTTGTTCTTGGTGACACATTGCTAAAACTCGGTAGCTCATATATGATTCTCAGACTAAGATCATGGAGGTATACCCTCAAGAGATAACAGTAGTCTTCTTGTACAGCTTATGCGGAACATTAATCTCAGCACCTGTATGCATGTTTGCTGAGAAGGACTTGACTTCCTTTCTGCTTAAACCTGATGTCTCCCTCGTTTCAGTTATGTACACGGTGAGATTTCAAACCTTTTATCTTGCTTCAACTAGTGACTGTATTAAAAAAGTTCTGTTTTTAGGGTGCCTTGGTTTCATCATTGGGCACAGTTATACACACGTGGGGTCTGCATTTGAAGGGTCCAGTCTACATATCCTTGTTCAAGCCGTTGTCTATTGTCATTGCTGTTGGAATGTCTGCTATATTCCTTGGCGATGCACTTCACCTTGGAAGGTCCATTAACTTTCACCTTCTTCCTTCATAGCACCATTCAGAGATTTGATCTTGATTTAGTAACAAACATAACATCCAGCTCTAGGTAAATGAAATAGCTTGGAGATCCATGGAATCAGATCTAAGAGAGTTATATATCAAAAGTCACACTTTGTCCTCCATATGTATAAAATGGTAATGTAAATTTCGCAATATATATCTGTTGTGTGCAGTGTCTTCGGATCAGTGGTTTTGAGCTTGGGATTCTACATGGTGGTTTGGGGCAAAGCAAGAGAGGATGCATCCAAACCTGTGACTGGTTCTGAAACTTATTCACCTTTGCTGCTTCCACACACCGTAGAAGATGAAGCCTAATCATCATTAAGGGTGTAACTGATGCAAGTGGAATCCTTTTATGTAAAGATGTGACTTCAACCAGAAATGGCCTTCGTTGCAATCATATACTGTGTTTAACCTGCTTCAGAGTTCAGATAAATGAAGCCTAATCATCATTAAGGGTGTAACTGATACTGTGTTTAATCATATACCTTGTCTTAGCTCAGATGTTATTAACTGTGATTTTCTTACTCAACATGAGCAAGAAAGCCAATGGTGAATGATAATTGTAGTCATTTTTACTAGCAACAGAAAAAAATCTATTAGAGAATTAATACCAAATAACAAGGTGTCTAGAGAATAATGGTTCAACCAACTCGATTAAACTAAACAAACCCAAATAAAACTGAATTAAATTGAGCTGAACACAAACAAAACCAAACTAATTTTGATTTATTTTGGTTACAATTTTTTTAGACTCAAACACACCAAACCCAACTGAACCCAATTTTAAACCAAAATGCCCATTCCTAGTAATGACCCCTTAGATAATCCTAATCCTAGAGCATCACAACAGCATGTTTGGTAACCACGTGTTATCGTTACGATGATTCTTAGAATCTTTAGAAAAATAGGTTGGTATATCTAAATATACATTATATTTTTTATTAAACTAACTATCAAATTTATTAGTAGTGTATAAAATAATATTTTTCATTGTTTCCTTAAATAAGATCTACGGAATTACCGAATATGGTTAACAAATATATGACAATAAATGATTTTGAATAATAAAGGTTTGATAACAATTTTTGTATCTTCTATCATTTTTGTTTAATTTTATATTCTTACAAAATCGAACAATCTAATTAAGAATATAATAAAATATATATTTATTCTTATATGCTAGATTTTAAAATTTTAAAAGATTATAAATTATTAAGACTATTAAAAATTCACATTGAAATTTTTGTGATCAATGGTTTAACCTTTTTGTTATAACAAGATACAAATGATCATAAAATTATATAAATAAGAAGTTTCATTTAATATATATTCAGATTATATATATATAGAAAAATATCTTTTAATAAATAAAATACATATAAATTTTAATTTCAAAATTCACATTAAGCAAAAAGCCTTAATTAATAAATATTCATATTAATAAAATAATATTTTTGTTACAAAAAATATAAAACATACTAATAAAATCATATAAGTACGAATACTAATTAATAAATATTCATATTAAAAATACTATATATCTATGTCAATATCATTTAATTTTAATTATATATCATATAAAATAAATACATAATTATTTTCTTTTCTTACCAACAAAAATTATTGTAAATAAAAAAAGAGATTATTTTTATTTATGCGTTTACTTCCATTTAATTATATATATAATAGTTACTCTCTTCACAATTATTCAATATACTTATTATTGCATAATATATATATATATATATATATATATATATATATGAACACAGAATAAATGATAATATGTATAAATAAGTATATATAATTAATGTTCATTCCGCGCAAGCCCGGATCTCAAATGTAATTTGATAATATCATTTCAAAAATATAATTCTTTATATCGGAGTGAGATGGTGAATTATAACATTCAGATGATATCATTGAAACTCAATGTAAATTAAATATGTTTAAAAAAATATCAACAAATATGATCTTACTCATCAACTTTGTATGGATGATTCATAACTATATGTTTGCGAACTTATGACATTATATTTAAACTATCAAAGTTAGTATTCAATAATTATTAATATATAAATTTTTCTCTTTGTGTATGCGTGTTAATAATTACCTAGTATATAAATATAATACTAATAAATGGTACACATAGTTTGAATTGTAGTATTGACCGACCAAAAATTTCAAAAAATAAATCAAAGGTAATGTGATGACAAAAGCAAGACCAAAAGTCAATGGTAGGTCTACTTTTAAGTCCGCCCATACCATAGCTTTCTCATCTTGTTTACATTTTAGGTTCTCATGCGACCAATAGTCGTCTCATTACTTTTAATTTCTACTTGCAGTTTTATTGGACCATATGCATATTTATAGATTTGCTAAACAATCTAGCTACTAATATTTAGTCCGGTAAAATATTATTCTATTATCTCAGAGTTTTGTTTACAAAACAACATTTGCTTACCATGTTTATTACAACTTATACCACTCACTTTTATTCAATGCTTAGTAAACTCATTTAAACTTATATGCTAATATAATTTAGACATTGGACTTTATCTAATATATATATGTACCAGATATTCTAATGTCCACAGAATAATCATAATATATAACTAGGTGATAATTCGCATCTAAAATTTTTTATGTCCCTATTATAGCAGTACACATTCTCCTGTCTATAATATCTTTTTTTTTTGGCATTTGATAATAACAAATGTTAAACAAAAGTGATGTTGCATCATATTGATTTTGGGTATGTAAATAATTTTAAACAAAAGTGATGTTGCATCATATTGATTTTGGGTATGTAACAATTTTAGAACCAAAACACATTCTGCTATGTATTCAGCACATTAAGTTGACGATAAAATTTATTTTAGTCCCGTTTTAGAAAAGAAATGAACAGAACTAAAAACCCTTACTATTTGTTTCAGATTGTCAATCAACAGATCAAATTTATCTTTGTCGGTTATGCGCTAGAAAAAAGGTTAGATTTAGTGAAGCAAAATTGTGTGTGATTCATGTTCTCGCCAAGTGATTCAATAGCTTCTAAATACATCTTCATTGTTTCAATCTCTTGTAAGATTTTAGAAAACCTTATGTAACATCTAATTCATCTTCGGCTTTAATTCTTATATGATCATCCAAAAATATTAATGAGCTTTGATTGACTGCGAGAAGGGATCAATAGAGAAACCGATAGTTTTGTTTCTTTTGGTTAGCTACCGATGAATGGCGAATCTGAGTTTGAACAACCTCAACGCAAATGTTTTTTCTTAGGTTAGTTTTCAGTTTTTTTTTTATGTATTGCAATGAAAGATGTTTATTTAAAACTAAATTTTTACCCGCCCTTAAAAGGGCGGATATATTTTTTGTATATTAAAAATTATATATAAATAAAATTATTTGGATTTCCATTTTTTTTTTTTAAATCGAAAGTATATTTTGATTACTTTTTTTTTTAAAATATAACATATTTTGATTACCATATTTTGTTGAAGTTGCTATATTTAGGTAAGATATGAAAGATTATGAATGTAGATGGATAGTTGAGTAATAGAGATAATTATAAATATCTTTTTAATTAAATGGTATCATAAATTATGTAATACATTAACAAACTTGAAACAATTCAAAAATTACATGACAACTTTCACTAGTAAATAAATTTAGAACTATATTTTAATAGATAGAAGTCTGATGTTTATTAATACGAAGAATAATAAAACCTATAATGGAACGAAGTGAGATATTTTAATAAGAAAACTTAAATATTAGCAAAAACCGTGTCTAGGATGTTTTATAATAGGGGATAGACCATGAGAAGAGAAAGTAAGTTATTTCAAGTGTTTTCTCTATAGGTTTCATATTACGAGACCTTTCCATTATAAACCAATGTCCAATAAACAGTGGACTGAAGTTAATATATCAAAAAATTGAGACTTGGTCTTCAAATAACCAACCTCAAGATGAAAACCTAATAAATTAATGTGTAAACTCACCTATATGTGATACTGAGGTCAAAGTATAAATGGTTGATTAATTACTCTGTAATAAATTGATGTGATCTTGCCATTACTGATTTGGAAAGAAAATGGCACGACGTACCTTTATATAATAATGGTTCACAATAGCAATTATGTAATTTTTTTACCGTCAAAAAGCTGTTTTATTACTCAAATTAGAGATGGTATGAATAATCAAACCGGAATATAACAACCAATTAAATAGAGAGATCTGTGGAACGACCTAGCAAACCTAGCTAAAGAATATAAAATCTGGTTTTGCGATCTTGGAACATGGGTAATCTTGAAGTTCAGGAAGCAGATCTTCAGAATCTCTATCTTCTCCAGCTATGTTGCAAATCATGGCCAATCTTGGGGTTCTTTGAGCATGTTGATCAAATCCTTGTAGTATGCTCCAAAGCTCTAACATATCAAATGCTTAAGCGTATTTTTCATCGCCCAGCCTAACGTTTCCAACTCAGAATACATGGCGGAATCTCTGCGGTTGCAATTCCACCCATAAGCTCACATTTCTCATTCTATCCATCCAGACTCATCCACATCCACTAAATTATGTTGTAGGTGTTCATGATTCATCTATCATGCAGATATTCTTCAATCTTAAGACTTGATGTTCCTCAGTACTATGATCTTGTGGGGCTGATGGTTCTTTCTCATTAGCTTTGAACCATGATTGGCACTCACTTTCAGCATAGCGAACTAGTTCCAATAGGTCTCTGTCTATTCTCCTAAAGAGTTTATCGTTTCTGGCCTTCCAGATGTACCAGATTGTCCACGGATAAGGATCTCTGTCTAATTTTGGTTCAACAATGTTGTTTTTTCCTCCATAAGAGGTAATCCATATTAACATAAATGCTCGGGAGAGGGAATATGTTTTGACTTGTTGGTGTCTCTGATAAGCACCAAGCATGGAGAGTTGGCGGGCATTCAAAAATTGCATGGATAACAGATTCATCAGGTTCCCCACAGCGCGGGCAGTAGTTATCACATCTCATGTTACGCCTTATCAGGTTCTTCGTAACCGCCACATGACCGGTTATCAGTTGCCATATAACTTGACATATTTTTTTAGGAGATTTAATCTTCCAAGCAAAGGCTTGTAGCTTTGTTATACTAGGTTCCACTATCTCATTTTCCTTCGCATCCTTCAGTAAGTTCCATGCGACCTAATAACCTGATTTGTCTATGTACTGGTCATTTTTGGTATAGTTCCAACATAATGTATCTCGACAATAAGCCGTACTTATAGCCAGACTCTTTATGTAAGGTATATCATCAGGATCGACATAATCCTCAAAAAGCCCTACATTCCACTCATTCAAGTCTTGATTAATCATATCACTTACTCTCATGTTTGGGTTTAAGACTGTAGCCGCATGTCTAGCTGTCCTAACTGGTGAAGTGGGAATCCAAGGATCCTCCCACACCTTGACCTCGAAACCTAAATGTATCTTATGCATGATTCCCAATAAAAGTAGATCCCGGGCTGCTGAGATGATGTTCGACACATATGATGGACTGCTTACTGAGATATTTCGCAAAAGCAAACATATTTTGTAGTATCTTTCTTTTAGCACCATTGTCAGCATCGAGTCGGGATGTTGTACTAACCTCCAGAGTTGTTTTGCCAATAGAGCAAGGTTAAACTCATGGATCATTCGAAAGCCTAATCCACCTTCCTCTCTTGGTAAACAGACATTTTCCCACTTTGCCCAGTGGATTCCTCTCTTTGGGGGATTCGAGCGCCACCAAAATTTTGAAATGGCACTTGCAATATTTTCACATAACACCAGCGGTAGTAGGAAACTAGACATTAGCAATTATATAATTACTCTAGTAATTTCTGCCCCTTTTATAGAATTTGTGAGGATAGCCGACACCTAAGCACTAAAACATAAGTCACAACTTAAAAATGCTTTCCAATTAATATATAGAAAATTTAAAAAATTTGTGGCCATTAATTATAAATGCTAAGTACAGTTATTTATTTTTTTATTCTAAATGGTTATCAAATGAATGAATGAAAAATTATATTTTTCTTATTTTTAAAAAGTTATACTATTTATGAGAAATGTTTTTTCACATGGTTCTATCACTTTAAAAGAATTATATAATAAAATATTTTTATTCAGTTTGAGAAGAAACCATAATTAACATATTACTCTTCATTTTAATAAATAGTTCTTTGAAATTTGCTACTGCCATCATTAATCTAATTTATCATAGCGGTTTGTACAACATTTCAATTTATTCACAATTCGTGAAACTCTTAAAACTCATCGTGCCATAACTATTGTTCTAACTCATATACAAGATTAACGTGTGATATATTACATCCATAACCAACTTTGGCAACCCACCTTTTTATCGTTAGCTTTAATAGCTATTGTTTGCACACAACTTTGAAAGAGTCTCTCTCTAAATTCAGTCACTTTTACAAACTTGACATTGTCTCTTATTTTCTCCAAAGCTCCATCAATAACACTCAGTCCATCTCGAACTATTTATTTCAAGATATAAGCAATACACCTTATGTGGAAGAACTCTCCATTGCATACCAATTCTCGTTAAAGCTGCCTTTTGAGAATAGACTGCGTGTTGTCGTTTGATAAAGAATTATCCACAGTGACTGTAAAGACTCTCTTCTCTAGCCCCCACTCTTTCAAATGTTCTACTATCTTCATAGTTATAGTACCACCAATATGAGGAGGAGGAAAGGCGCAAAAGTCGAGAATCTTTGACTTCAGAATCCAGTCTACATCTATGTAGTGAGCCGTCAAACACAAATACCCTTCCACTGTAAGAGCACTCCACAGGTCAGTTGTTAAGCAAAACCTTCCTGACATTTCTTTTAACTTCTATCTCAGTTTGAGCTTTTCCTTCTCATATATCTTCAAACAGTCGCTAGCAGCTGTATTTCTCCACCAGAACTCTATACTAGGATTAAGATAATGAAATGCTTCTCTAATTCGTTTATACTCAACAAATGAGTATGGAAGGTTATCCTCAATCAAGGCTATTGCAATCATCTCTCGAACACACAAGCTGATCTATCTTCCTACCAGTTCCAGGTGTACCAGGGACAAGATTCAAACTACAACTTTTTATATGACGCAAAAGAGTTGAGGTTCCACTCCTACGCAAGTTTAAGCAGTAGTTGTGTTTGCATAATTTTTGATGGATGTCATTTGAACCATCTGGATATTTCTCTCCTTACTAAAATGCTTCCAACATCTAGAGTGTATGCGTTTAACTCCTCATTTAACATGGTTATCAGTCGTGCTCATGAGAGTATCCTCAACTTCTACTGCTTCATTTGCATTTTCATCTGAGTTTTGATCCATCAGTTCATCCCCACTCATATAATTTGTGTCGTTTAGGTTCATAGTATCCTCATTGTCCATCTGAAAAAACAGAAAGTAAGTTAAACAAGTAAACTTGTGAACAAAAAAATTAACAAATAAAACCCGTAAACAAAAGAACCGTAGGTAAACCCAACAAATAAATACAAAAATGAATCCACAGAACTATATAAAATGAATCAACAAAACAACAAAACCATAGCTTAACAACATAATTAAAGAACTTGAAGAAAAATGAATAAACAGAACAACAAAACCATAGCCTAAAAACAAAGAAAGAAGACAAATGAAAGTAAACCCATCAATCTCATTTACCAATCTCAAGCAAACAAGCAAATAAAACCATAGCAATGAACAAGTGAACAAACAAGTTTACCCATCAATGAAACTCAGTAAACCCATCGATCTCATTTAACATCAGATCGTGAAAGCATGACCCATCAAAACCGTAATAATGAATCCCATCAAACCCATCAGTCCCATGGTAAGTAAACCCAAAACCAAAAGATTCAAAACCTGAAACCCATCTCAAGCAAACTCGAAACTAAACGATTCAAAACGTGTAACCCATCTCAATTTTGTATCCCAAACAAGGAAAACAAGTATGAAATTTTGTATATCAAACCTCGTTCTTCTTATGGTTTCTTCTTTCATACAAAATCTGTGACCTTCCTTAAGATCATATACAGATTTAAATCCCTGAAAATAGATTAACACATATCAAAACTCGAAACTCTAAGCTTGCAAACAGAACAATGAACAAACACTAAACTCAGAGTACAAACTTTTCAAATCAGAGCAAGCAAACACATCAAACCAAAGCAATGCTATCACACTAAATCCGAAACCCAACAAACAAGAGTAAGCAATGGTTCAGATACCAATGTTCAAACTAAAAAAAGTAAAGATCAAAGAAGCATCAGAGAAACCACCATATCAAAATATGAGCTGAATTAAGTAAAGCAAAGAGCATGGCGAGATACGTCAAATAGTTAAGAACTTAAGGAAACAGAGCACACAGTGTCAAATTTCATTAGCTTTAACCTTCTGCATCCTCAACCAAAATAATAGTAACACTTTTTTAGAAAGAAAAAACAGAGATTTCAGTTGATGGAGCTACAAAAATAGAGTAAAACTAAGAGTGAGTGATCAAAATCTAATAGAAACAGAGCATATAACTTATATATTACGAAAACAAGTAATCCCATATAATGCATAAACAAGAAATAGAGCATATAACTTAATATATCTATCCTCGTTCTTCTTATGGTATCAAACAGAACAATGAACAAACACTTAAACTAAACTCAGAGTACAAACTTTTCAAATCAGAGCAATGCAATTACATCAAACCCGAAACCCATCAAACAAGAGCAAGCAAACACATCAACAAGAATAAGGAAAACAAGTAACCCATCTCGATTTTGTATCTCAGATTCTCAAATCTCAAACAAAGAAAACAAGTAAATCCATTTGCATGTTTCTCAAATAACGAAAACAAGTAAAACCCATCTCGATTTTGACAGATAGAATAAGATGAAACCCAAAACTTTTGGAGAGAAAAACTGAGAAGAACAAAGACCAACATAGACGACCGGAGACGAACAGAGACCGTCGGAGACGGCCAGAGATGGACGGAGGATGGAGATCGCAAAATGAGTCGCCTTCGAGGGAGAGGACTCGAGTGGATGCGTGAAATGATGAACTGATTCTATTTTCCCCAAATGCAAAACCCTAGAAATGTTTTCTTATTGGGAGGACCACGTCTACAGTGACCAAATCCATTGACAATCATAGATCTATTGGTTTCTAATTTTTGACCAATTAAAGCTCATGTGGAAACATGGGTGTGACCATTTAAAGCCCAAATAAATTTGGACGTGGACACCCAATTGACAGCCCGCCCATTTTACAGCTCTAAGTTAAATGTGTATCTAGTAATATATAATATTTTAAAGATACACCACATAACTTTGGCTAATAACTGATTCATTAAATTTAAAATAGAAAAAAATATACTGGAAATATTTTTTTATCATTTACCTACCCTATAAAGCACATTTTACGCTATCAAATTTTAAAAGATTATTTATCCAATTTACTCCTTAACTATGTCATAATTCATCTAAAGAAAATTCGTAAAATGTGATAAAATGCAATCAAATAAGATAAATTCTAGAAAATTTTCTCTCTTGGACACGATTGTTAAGGTAATCTCACGACAAAGTCTCTTTGATTCAGATAAAACCTCCGCCTTTTCTCCGTGCTCTAGTAAGCACCTACCATCGCCACCGTGTTCCAACAAGAACCCAAGTTCACCTTCGTGTTTCAATAAGCATATGCCTTTGCGTCCTTGTTGTGTTGTGTTCTTGGCATCGTATTCAAGAAAAGAAATGCCACAAACTTCTCTCTCTAGAAGACACATCTTTACCAGAAGCTGATCTCCTTCATCATATCTTCTTAAAAACTGCTACTTATCCTTCTCGAGATCTCTGTGGTAGATCCCGAAGATCCATTTCTCCCTCATCCTTTGTAGCAGGCGCAACATACGATAGGGTGAATGGTCGATCAAGGAACTTTAGGGTTCTTAGAGACATGTTCTTGAATCAATCAAGAGTTTCTTTCGATAGCTTCTTAAGACCAACTTCATGTTTGATGATTTAATCGAATCGAACTAGGTATAAAGCAAAACTCTTTTATTGAAACCAAAATGTATCTAACTTTAAGCGTTAAGACTAGCTTATATAGAGGATCCTTAGCCACAAACCATCTTTGGAAAAGGAACATAAATATTGAAACTTCCTAATTAGAGACGACATAAGAAAAGCCAAACCTAATAGAAAAAGGAAAACGTGAACACCAAGGAATCAGGTCACCGCCAAGAGATTAGATGCTCTTGCATCAGGTCCCCCAGGGTTTGAAGGATTCGACCCTGATTGCCTTCAGTGTCTACAGGAAGAAATGCCGATAAATACTTAACATTGAACACATCAGAAGTTGTAATGTCCGAAGGGAGTTCCACACGATAAGCGTTGTCATTGATACGTTCAACAATTTTCAAGGGACCAGTCTTCTTAGCATGCAGTTTCTTGTAGAGGTTTGTCGGCATCATGTCTTGTGTTAAGACAGCCCACACCATGTCACCGGGGTTAAGTACCAGGCGGCGACGACGAACATCTGCAGCAGCTTTGTATTTTGCACTAGAAGCAGAAAGGTTAGCAATGGTTTTGGCATGAATGTCCGCAATTGTCACGAAAAAATTGGAAGCATCGCCATGGATTCTCGTTCTATCTGGTAACAAAGATAAGTCAGTAGGAGCTCGGAGAATAATACCCTAGTTCACCTGAAAAGGGCAGAAACCCATGCTGCGGTTAATAGCGTGATTATGAGCGAATCATCTTGAGGAAGGTGTTGATCCCTCGTTTTAATATCATCTCCGACCAAACACCGCAGGAGGTTGCCAAGAGAACAATTAACAACTTTCGTTTGCCCATCCGTTTGAGGATGATAAGCCAAACTCATGTCCAGACTTGTATTGAGAATCTTCCATAAAGACCGCCAAAAATGACTAAGAAATCGTGAATCCCTATCAGAGACGATCGATGAAGGTAAACCATGAAGACGATATACCTCTTTGAAGAACCAAATCGCGACTTGAACAGCATCGGTCGTTTTCTTACATGGTATAAATTGGACCATCTTAGAGAAATCATCAACAACGAAAAATGGAATCAAACCCTTGTTGTGTTCGAGGAAGTCCTAGCATGAACTCCATGCTTATATCAGTCCATGGTTGTGTTGAAATAGGCAAAGGCAAGTACAAACCCACATTGGACGCTGAACCCTTGGTCTTTTGACTAGTAACACACCGCTCAACGAAGCAAGAGACGTCCTTGCATAGGGACGCCAGAAATATGACATAACGACCAGCTCGTAAGTGTGACCGCGTCATACATGCCCTTCATTGTGCAACTCGGTGATCAGTTTTAAACGTAGACTTCTGTCAGTTATACAAAGCTTGTCTCCACAAAAAAGAAAGCATTCATATATTATATACTCTGTCGAGAAACATGTTGATACTTCGTGAAATACACGTCCAAAAATGGATCATTTGCGTACTAGTAGATAAACTAGTTACCACTATACGTAGCACCATAAGGAGAAGTTGACTTCTGCTAAGCGTGTCTACCACACTGTTAGAGGAACCCGCAATGTGCTTGATGACGAAGGTAAACTGCTGGAGGTACGCGATACAAGAGGCATGGTGAGAAGATACTTTATTTTGACTGTGTAAATGCTTTAAGGCATCTTGATAAGTGTATAGAACAAACTCCTCATGAAATATATAATGACGCCAATGTTTAATTGCTTGAACCACAACATAAAACTCGATGTCATACGTACTGTAGCGAGAGTGAGCGCCAGCCAATTTCTCGCTAAAAAGGTGATGGGGTCACGAGAGTTGAGTCAGAACTGCTCCAATGCCTGTTTTAGACGCATCCGAATGATGTTCTATATTAAAGTCTGGTAACGCAAGGATAGGTGCGGAACTCAGCTTGTCTTTGATAATAGCGAATGCATAAGATGCCTTCGGCGACCAAGAGAACGAGCTTGTACAAATACAATCAGTGATAGGTGCCATTAAGCTACTGAACTGGGGCACAAAGCGGCGATGAAACAATGCAAGTCCGTGGAAGATTCTTACTTCGGAGATTGTATTGGGATTAGGACACGTTTGAATTGCAGAAACTTTTGCTGGATTAACAGCAAGACTGTGAGACGAGACAATGTAGCCGAGAAAATGAATTCGAGGTGACCCAAACTCACACTTCTTTAGTGTGACGTACATATGGTCACGTCAGAGGACCAAGAGAAGCCACGCAAGTACTGAATGTGCTCGTCGATTTTTTTGCTAAAGACCAATATATCGTCAATATAGATGACCACGAACTTGCCTGTAAAAGTCTGAGTGCTTGGTTCATCACGCACATGAAGGTGCTGAGGAGCGTTAGATAACCCAAATGGCATAAGGAGCCATTCAAAGAGACTATCCCTAGTTTTAAACGTTTTTTTCCACTCATCTCTGCGACGAACACGGATTTGGTCATAACCTCTTTTGAGATCCAATTTTGAAAATATTGTTGATGTACCGATCTGGTCTAAAATTCATCAATACGAGGGATAAGAAAACAATACCTAACCGTGATCTTGTTGATGGCACGGCTGTCCACACACATACGCCATGATCCATCTTTTTGGAATCAATAAGGAGGGAACATCACACGGAGTAAGACTTTGTCGTAACAACCATTTTGCCACTAACTCCTCAACTTGTCGCCTCAATTCTTCATGTTCTGCTGGACTCATCCTGTAATGAGAACGATTAGGGAAAGATGCATCTGGCATGAAGTCGATATGATGTTGTATATCGCGAAAGGAGAAAGTTGTGACGGTAGGTCTGCTGGAAACACATCCGCAAACTCAGTTAATAATGGTTTGTAAGCATCTGGAACATCATGACTCTCAAATGGAGAAGACGTTACTGCCAGTAGTAAAACAAGATGATCGCCGCTGCGTAATGCAGTTGAAAAGGCCAAGTGGTGCAGAAGGAGTACCGGGTTTGGTGTGACTTCTGTGGTGGTGGAACTGTCGGGTAGAGTGGGTGCCATTGGTTTGAGAGTAAAGGTATGTTCGTTGAATCAAAACATACAAGTGTTAAGGAACCCATCATGTATGACATGACAATCAAATTCCCAAGGCCGGCCTAAGAGAAGGTGACAAACATCCATCAGAACAAGATCACAATACACTTGATTTTATATGTATTACCAACCGAGAACTGAATCATAGTACGACGTTCTGCACGAGAAATATCGCAAGCCTCCAAGTCGTGTATGTCTCTGTGGATCAAAAGGAACAATAGCTGCTTATGTCTTTGTTGTTGAATTGTCAGTTGGGGCGGTTGATGTAGTGGTGGAAGTAGTGTGACTTTGTCGGTTGGAGCTCCAAACGGGGAATCCATTACAGTTTTGTGATTCCAGTGTTAAGGCTTGTTGATGATTGAGGACGAAATAGATTTGATGTGAATTGAATTTGTTGTCGGAGTCCTCCAATGAACCTCATGACAAATTGTTGTTCTGATTCTTGTGTTTCTACGCGATTGATCATTCTAAAGAATTATGTTGCATACCTTCTACAGATCGTGTTCCTTGCCGTAAGTTCTGAAACTTTTAGAACATTAATTGATCGTAGTTGTAAAAAATTCTTTCGCATCTCTCGCTTCAACTTGTCCCATGTAGTAATTTTAGATTTTTCTTTGTGACCACCAAGCGGCTGCTCGATCGCGAAAGCGGATTGCAAAAAGAGACACATATTGATCTAATGGAATTTGCTTGAACTCAAGGATTTCTTCTACTGTTACAAGATGTCGTACTGGTTGTTGACGAAGTGGAGCGAACGGATTGTTATCTTCTTCCTCGGTGTCGTTATGGATACTTGATCGGGTGCTGCGTATATAGTGTATCGCTGGTGTTGTGTTTTGCGTGGATAGCGCAGCCACTGCGTTTGAGAGCGTTGTGAATTGTACTTTAAGATCATGAATGAATTGTTGTGCTGCGGGTATGTCGTCATCAGCTTGATATTGCTGAGAACGAGTCTTTTGGACCATCGTATTGGTTGAGAAAGTTTCGAAGCGTAGCCGAGCTCTGATACCAACATGACGCAGCATACGATACGGTGAACATTCGATCAAGGAACTTTAGGTTCCTTAGAGACTTGTTCTTGGATCAATCAAGATTTTCTTTCGATAGCTTCTTAAGATCAAGTTCTTGTTTGATGAATTTAACCAAATTAAACAAGGTATAAAGCAAAGCTCTTTTATCGAAATCAAAATGTATCGGACTTTAAACGTTAAGACTAGCTTATATAGATGAACCTTAGACACAAACCATCTTTGGAAAAGGAACATAAATATCGAAACTTTCTAATTAGAGAAAACATAAGAAAAGCCAAACTTAGTAGAAAAAAAGAAAATGTGAAAACAAAGGAATCATGTCACTGCCAAGAGAGTAAATGCTCCTGCGTCAGTAGCCCTTTAGCATAGATATGTGAAACTCTGTCTGCCTTAATCTCTTTAGTGACAGATCCTACCTTCTCCTCTATAGTGATATGCCCTATCTATTCCGGTTCCTTAGGCTCCAACAATACAAAACCTTAACTCCACTTTAGTTTATCATTAATTAATGCATTGAAAATGTAAAAAATATATCTTTTTGAAATGATTTTTTTTTCTAAAACTTAGATTGTTTTGGAACGAAAAGAGTAATAAACTAAGACAATTAATACCGTGGGACTAAATCAAATCCGATTTGCATAGAGCGTCTGCATATATATGATATTTATTTTATTGGTGGTTCAAAATTTGACAATCACGTATTTCTACGTAAATGCATTCAGCAACTAGCTCAATTTAAGCCCTACAAACGCAAAAGAATAACGATGTTTTTTTTTAAATAATAACGATGTTTCCTCTTAAAGGAATCACTTTCTGGGTAACAAAACTTTTCGAGCTATCTAATTGAAAAATAAAAAGCTCAGTAATATTTTATAAGAAGCATTATTCGATGAGTATGGTTGAGGAAAATGCTCGATTATATTAATTGATAATGGCTTAAAGCAGATTCTAGTACTAAGCTAAAATTCAACGCAAAGAAAAAAATGTTGACTTTGCAATATGGTGTAGCATCTTTGTTATGAAATTAATGTTTCATATAAAGATACCAAATTATGTTCATATTCGTTCATTGGCAAAATGAGATTTGAGTTTTTCAAACTTAAAAAAGTCCAATAATTTCACAATACAACTCATTTACTCTTTGACCTCTAAAATCCAAAACCACGCCTATATTTCTCTCCTACCTCACCGACCAGACAATAAAATAAAACAAATGTGTAGAAAGAAACAAGAAAATGTAAAAAAAAAGAAAAGCAAAGTGGCCCATTAGGGTTCAAAAGAAAGAGGCAATATGGAAGAACTTCTAGAACGTCTACTGCTTCCAAAAGAGAAGAAAGATCTCTTCACTCTGTTACTACTAACATTACCGCTACTACTGCTACATTCTCCTCCTTCTCCTACCACCGGATTTTCCTGGGTTTTCCGGAAAATTGCCTCTTGAACTGCCAAATACATCTGTCTATCTGCAGACGAATCCATAGAGATCGATCTTCTGATGGGTTGAACACTACCAAACTGCTCATCTTTGTCTCTTCTAATGTCGATACATTCATCTCCCATACTGGTGACTTTGTGAAGCCTTCTTCCTTTTCTATGAAACCCTCCTCGATCAAGCTTCATCGGAGATTTACTGATCGAATTTTGTGGGTTCTCGGTCTGTAGGTAACCTGAATTAGATCTTTCCTGTCTCACAAGTACCCTTCCGTTTATTGGACTATCTCGGTCACTATTGATGCTATTACTGTCTCCTAGACCTAGCTCAATGACAACATACTCATTCTCGCCTCTAACTACGACAGTGTCTGACCCCAATACTGCATTATCCTGAAAATTACTTGGAATAAACAGTAGATCGGGGGGAAAACTTGCTTCGCAAGAAACCCTAGTTCTACACAAAGGGCAATTAGCATTGTTCTGAAGCCAAATATCGATGCAGTCGATATGAAACAGATGACTACAGTTTGGGATAATCCTCAGCTTCTCCTCTTCTTGAAACTCATTCAAACAAACAGAGCATTCTTGAGAAGTGTTCTCTTCTCCTTCTGTTAAAACGCGGTCGTTTTGACCGTCTCCATCTCTCCTCTTCTTGAATTTTAAAACAGGGATTGCTCTAATGACGGATTCATCGAGACCGCGATTTATCCTTGGAGAGTAAAGCATTATAGGACCATGGTCGTTGCGTCGCCGTCGGGATAAGGAGAATCTGCCAAGAATGTCGATTCGATGCCAATTCAGACAGCATTTGATAACGAAAACGTAATAGCTTACAAGTAAGAGAGCTGTGGCTATGATTCCAATCACGGCCACGATTATGATCGGAAAGTTCGTCCCCGTCGAGCCCGCATGATGGAAAACAGGCGTTGGTGGTGGTGGTGGCGGCGGCGAAGGAAATTTCAGATCCCGGAGGATACTAAGACGAACTGATAGATCCATTAACTATAAGAACAAGCTCATTCTCTAACGGAGAAGAAAAGTATAAACTCTGAAGAACTTGAGAGTTTATTCAAAAGGGTTTGGGAAGAAACGATTGATAGCTGGAGGATGAGAGAGATAGGCGAAGGAGAAAATGGAGGAGAGGAGACAGAAGAAGAAGCAGAGATGGAGTACAATGAAAGTTCGGTGAGATTTCTGTCTCTTTATATTTATTTTAATCTTATTTTTTTATATTTCTTGATTGGTGGGACTCGTTTGGTGTAAGAGTTCTCTTTTCTTTACTGATTATCAGAGTAATTAATATGATCGGTGGAAAATTTGAAAATTTGTTTGTTTATGTACAAGTGGTGGGGAACTTTTTATTTAGGGAAAAACTTGGCATACATTCACATTAATTCTAATTTATACATTGTTTTCACTATTTTGAAAAGAAGCTGTTTTCATTAGTTATGTTTATACAACTTGATCTACCTTTTGGTTGTGACCATGGTTCTGAATTAAGTAATAATGTTAGTAAAAATTAACAAATTTGTCTACTTTCTTTTATTTTGTATATTTAATTTAATAATTTATCAAAATAATTTATATTTAAATAAATAAATAATTTGTTAAACTTAGTCATAGTCTAGCCTCAAATAAAGTGTTTAGAGCATGACTAATTCTAAAATCCCCATTTGGAATTTTTAATTTTTTTTTGTTTTATTAATTTAAAAAAAAACGAATCAATCCCCTATAGAACTGTACAAAAAACAAGAGCAAAATAGTTTTTATTTAATCGTTACAAAAAACAAAAGCAACGGTTATTATATTTTTTGATGGGGTCCACATTAAAAAATACTCCTAAGAACATACGTTAAAATGCTCTTAGTTGCTAGTTTTTTATAGAGGGCAAATTCTAGAATATTGGTTACGACTAATCTGATATGATCTTTTGATAGAGAAAGTTAGATAAAACTGTAGTCTGAATTAATGCGGGTAATGATGATATTTAATCAGCTTCACTAGACTATGATTTATGATCTAACTATGATTGTCGGTTGCAATTTAATAATACTTGTCATTCTGACGTCCTTGATTATCTAACCATTCAATTTTGAGATGAATCCCACGTACACAGATTTGTTTCTCTTTTTTTTTTTTTTTTTTTTAACTAGGTGGGTCTGTATGCTTTTTCCATAGCCAATCTGACTAGTTAATAGTTAAAATGTTATTTATAAAACTAATTATGCAACTAAATTTTTTAATACAAAGTAACCAACATAACGACGTAAAAAGAATTTTCTCTCCCTAGATTTAAAAATTAATGTTTAAAGATTTGCACATATATTAATAAAATAATATATATTTTAATTAATTAATTATTTTTTAAAATTTTATTTGCTTGCAATAAAATTCTACCGATTCTATTTTAAATTTCATTTTATGTTTTAGCTTTCAAGTAAAAAGTAATAATTAAAACTAAAACATCAATTTTTATATAGGAGTAAAAAGTTAAAACATCTATTATTTGTATACGGAGGAATTATCTCCTTTAACTTATACCTAAGGCTTTGAAGTATATGATACCGATTCAGTTTGAAAATATAAAAACTCAGACTCATTTGTTAAAAACTAACATTAAACCTTATTATTCAAAAATATTTCAAGGGAATGGGAATATGAAAATAAGCTTAAATGGTTAGAGTAGTTGATCAATTCATAATAATTGATGTAAGGGTGGACACGGAGCGGATAATGTCATAATTGTTAGTATTTTTAATTTAATTCATAGTTTACAAATGTCTGCTTTTTAATTTGCTCTATTTCGAAAAATAAAGATATCCAGTTTTCTGGATATCCAAAAATTTTAAGAAATTTTTGAATATTTGCCGATATTTACGGATATCTAATCTACTATATTCAATACAAGTACATTTTGAAAAAAACTATACAATTTTTAAAAAAATATCTTTTACACAATATAAAATAAAAAATTTAGTTAAACTATATGTTCCATAAAATTTTAATTAATTATTTATTTTATAATACAGAAAATTTTAGAAAATGATAGTTTTTATAAATATTGTATTTTCCTTTCTTAATAGAATACTTTTATAAGTAATTTTATAAATAAAATGGTTATATAATATGTTAAAATAATAACTATATGAAATTCTATATTTAAGATTATATAATTAATTGTAGTAATATATTTAGGAGAAAATCTCTCAAATAGCCTTTTTAAAATTTTTGTCACAAAATTAGAACTCAAAAAAAAAATAACCAAAATAGACCTTTTTATTTTAAAAAAAAAATATTCTTTAGTATTATTTTAAATTTTAAGCCTCATCTCCAAAACTCCACCTCATAACTCTAAACCCGAAATTTATATTAGTTAACCCAAATGGTATAAATGTATTTTTACATCTTTTAATAAATTCTATTTCGATCATTTTTCTCCTTAAAAGTTATTTTGGTCACAAAAAATTTTTTAGGTCTATCTTTATGATATTTCTCTATATTTAGTTGTAGAAAAGAGGAGAAGAGTGGATATCCTTCTATAAATTTTTAATATTTGTGATTTATTTTATTTTAACGATATTGATTTTTAGTATTTGTTCGCATCTGCAAAACTTACACGTTATAAATATTCGGAACTTTAGATCGAATCGAAACAAAATAATAGATGCAAATGAAATTAATAGATCAAATTGAATTAAAACCATCCATTAAGATTTTCAGTCTAGTCGCAAGTGAACGATATCTATTATATAAAAGAGCTCTTTATGACGTTCAATCGATGATAACTTGAGTGTTTTTTAGGGTTTTTGTGGGTTTTAGGGTCTTGGAAAAAAAATTACATGGTTTTCTCTAGGTTCTCGTCTAGTGATTAGAACTCACGAGAAAGAGTTTCATTCAACAGTAACGTGTTGCAGAATGAGGCTCAATCAAAGGGTCGTCTTTAAAGCAGTCATGAACAGTAGCTTGCAAACCTTCTCATGATTTGTCTTTTGCATTACTTCCTTTCGGTGAATCTTCAACTATAAAAAGCTATTTTCTGTCCTCTCAAAATCATCAGTTCAATCTTCTTCAACCACTTGCGTCGCTGCTGGCATTTGAGACATGATTTTCGTTTTGTTTTGATTTGTTCATGTATTGCCTCTAACCCTCATGCAAGCCACCGTCTGACGTTTACCGTCTGGACACTTTCAAGCATCTCTGATAAAGGTATGTTCTGTCAAGTGAAAATCATTAATTCAATCTTCTCATCACTTATAAGAAGCTCATAAAGTGTTCTTGAAAGATTCCACACCAATCTTGACAACTTGGACATCAGTGACCTCTACAATGCTCGAATCCCTAGCTATTGAAGGTCTGATTCCTTAAACATATCGCATCAAAAGTTCTGATTTTGTTTCTTACCCTCTGTCTAATGATCAAAATCGTTTTAATACAATCTAATCTTGATCAATCGATTCTACTAACAACATCTTTTTTTATAGTTGTTTTGATGATTTTAGCATTTAGTTGCTTAGTATATTGTGAAAAATTGGTCAATAGAATCTTATGTGTTCATAAGCTAAAGTTGTGACCATCTGTGTTTTTCCCTATTATAGAATTTCATTCTCTTTTTATCTTTATGTAGTATCTATCATGTTGAAAACTCTGTGATAAGAATCTATCATTCTCAGAATTCAAAAAGTTTCCAGCTGGCTGAAGGGATTTAACACTTCTGAAGTCATTTGAGTTCCAGAACCTACAATCACAGTGGTTAGTCGTCACCGTTTCAAGTTTCAACAGTAGTAACCCCACTTTGGGTCAGCTAGCGTTCCATTACATGTCAGTTAAGTTCAAGCGGGTTACTCTTCGTTGACCGGGAAAAGCTGTATGTTTATTCGAGCAAGAGTGGGCACCCGAACAATACCTATTCTTTTATCAAGTTAGCAATGAGATTCTGAAATGGAGTGAGGAGAGAGAACAAACATTTGTGTGGGTGTATACTCTATGAGCCTACTTACAACACTGATTCAAGTTCTTCTCAAATCAACGTATTCACTCTAAAAACAAGTCTAATGTAATAGAACCACTATTTGGAGTAGATACTCCTACACATTGATCTTAATTGATTAAGATTCAGTTCAGCACATTCATCTCTTTTTTGAACGTGACCATTGCATCTCTTCACAACAAAACCATGACTTGAACCCCTCTAATGATCAACTGTTCTATAATGAACGCTCCCATTAACATATTAACAATTTTGTCTCTGGTGGGGTCACCGGGACAATATTCACTGCTTCACTCACCAGAAATCTAAATGTTCATCCATCCATGAAACAAAAAAAATTATTCCTAAGTACTCTCTTGAGCAGCATGCAGCATGCATCATGAACTAAGAAAATGTTATTTTTGTCTGCAACATTAATTATCTACTTACTTAACTTCAATCGCTAACTAAATGTTTTAAGAAAAAAACAATTCTCTTGCAATTTACCATGTAGGTACTATATGTTTTGAACCAAGTGTTGTCCAAGGTTGAGGCCTCACAAGAAGAGTAAGAAAATATGAGGAAACCATAAGAGGAGACAAGCTCATACCACATTAAGAAACAACATGCCAACAAACATTTTCCGATTCCTGCTCACAAAAAATAAAGAAAAGTTTAAAAATAAAAAAAAACGTATGATGTTTAACAAAAACAATAAAAAAAATAAAGTTAACTAGAAGTAAGAAAACAAAAACTAATCCAAATGACAAAAAAATAAAACAGAAATAAAAGTCAATGATGCTATATCAAATTAGAATGTGATATTAATAAACAGTAAAAAAATTTTACTAACAATGAAAAATATAAAATTAATGGTTTTGGATCATAATTTTCGACTGAAAATATGTTTCAAATTCCCCTAGACAATTCACAGATGCATTAATCTTTAATAATGTAAGCAAGAATATAAGAAAAAAACATTAAATTTGAAAGTATATAAACATTACAAAAGATAAGAATTGTAAAAGTAAATAGTATCTAATGGTAAAAGTTAAATAAATTGGGAATCTCTATTGAGAATATCTTGATCATCTTTGTACACTGAGAAAAATCAAATACTAACTCCTAAAAGCTGAAAATCGAGAACAGTGAAGGAAAAGCATATGCTGTATATAAGTCATGACAGAAATCAGGTCGTAACTTCAAACCGGCATCTCAAAAAACCCTCCATTTTACCCAGAGATGCGATTCAAAACAATATTTCACACTGAGTTATAATCTAGAATAATATTTTAACTATAATTAAATTGTAAGATATTTTTTTGCTTATAGTTAAAAAAATATATTAAATAATAATAATTTTCATAGAAGGTTTAGTGTATGTAAATCATACAATATTTTTTACAAAAGTTGTTTTAACTATTTGTATGATATTTGTTTTTAAATAATAGATATGATTTAATTTTACTTAAAACAATGAATATATACATTATTAATTTTTCTTATTATGATTATAAAAAATATTATGAGCACAAGAAAATAAATTATAAAACATTAAATAACACATATATAAAATATTAAGCAACAATATTAAATAAATAATAAAAATAACCAATTGAAATATACAATCCGCGCGTAGCGCGGACCGACCCTAGTAAATTAAAAAAGTCAGTATGAGTTAAATGTAGTTAAAAGAGATGTGGTAGAGTAAATAAATTGGATTTTAGGCATAGATTAATGATTGGAAACATCAGACCTGTATGATAAATGGGTTGGTATGACTTTTCGACACATCCATTCTAGTCAACATAAACTCATTGTAAACTAACTATAAATTCAATAAAAGAAGAAAAAACAAAAAGTAAACATTGGGCACATGCATTCCACCACAGCTAAATAAAATTTTATAAACACAATAGCTTTTGATACTGACTAGTTATATACTATCCATTGCAAATTGATGGGTTGATAAAATAACATTTTAGTAATCAAATAAAAGTTAATCCGGTGTTTTCCTACGCTATATACAACAATAGAAATTGTAAATTTAAATTATTTAAAAAATAAAAGTTAGTTAATATTGAAAATTTTATTTTATTATTTTCATACTAATATTCAATAGAAACTTTATTTTAGTTAAACTTAAAATTAAGCTAAAAATAAACATTTTAATTTATTTTAAATTATATATATATATATATTTAAAATTATTATTTTAGATAGATTTTTATTTACTTTTTTTGTTAAGATATATTAAATCAATCTGCATAATATTTTTTGAAAGAATCTGATATGAAAATTTTAATAATTATCAAAAGATAAAATTAAATAGAATTTTAAAATTGAAAGTGTATTAATATCAAAATAAAGCAAATGGTATTACGATTAATTTTTTTTATTTCTAATAAATTGCATAAAATTTTGAAATCTTGTTTACCAGTAAAATTTGTAGGACTATAAAAATAAAGTAAATATAATTTTTAAAATTATAAAATAGTTTATACTTATTACGTTATTTAATATATTTATTTAGTGATGATTATGAGTTATTTTTTATATTCTAAAAAGTTTATTAAAACAAGAAATCAACATTAAATGTAATTGTCATGTTATATTTAGACACTATCTATGTCTTCATTCTAATGTATCATATCATTTTTTAAGTGAAAATGACTATAAAAATAATATGTGTCAGATGAGTTCTCAAATAATATATAAGAGATGATATCACTGAAATTGAAAATGTTGCGAAAAGGTTGAATTGCAAGATTTTGTAATTTATCACTGTTTGTAAATGTTGTTTTCACAGCAAAAAAAAAAAAATCTGTGTTGAAATGCACTTTCGCAAATTTAATTTTTATTCTATATTGTAACAACGTACATTATTAATAACTGTTAAACGCAAACATAAATTAGTAATTCAGTAATATATGGAGTTTTGCAGTGAAAAACTACAAACAAATCTTTTTATCGTAAATGAAATAACATAATCGATTAGTTGAAAACTTGGAATCATTCAATTAAAATCTATTTTTAACATAAATGCTTAATAAGTATCAGTTTTTTTCTATTTCAACCATTATCAGTTATTATATGCCTTATAAGTAGACTGAAAAATAAGAATCTAAACATTGGATACTATAACTTCCTCGATAAATATTTTTATTTGCTTAATCAATCAAGCAATGAAGCCGAATTTTGAAAACACTTGAGTAACTTTCATGGTGGGGTACTAAACGAAAGGCCACAAAATTGTCTAAATCTTAAGAAGAAGACACCGAAGAAAAGTCAAATCTGCCACATGAATCAATCTTCGTTTACTTTCTTTTTCTGATTTTCACCTAATGTTCTGTTAAACTTACCACGAAAAGCAAATGAAAAATAATAGGACCAATCAAGTCGTTGTAGAATAGAGTAAGTTGAAAAAGGAAAAAATAGGACCGACACTGTTTCAGTAGTCTAGCGTATGCCGTGTGCATATGTTGACGATTTGGCACAAAACACTAGCGCGTTTCTGCAATTAAATCTTTCATACAATAGTAAAAGTTTATGGCCTTCCCATAATTTTAAAATGAGATGTTACAGAAACTTTACAACGTTTTGCAAGGAAAAAGGAACTTTTGCCTATATGACCTGGCATAGCGATCTGCGTTTGTTCGTTTCACATTACTCAAAGGTTGTCTAATTACACATGGTTTTCTTTTTAGACTTTTTGTATCTGAAATACGATTACACAGAATCAAATATAATGGATGTAGATACGTGAAAATATATATTCCACAAAACTTTGGAGTATATTGCTGTTAAATTTTAAAACTCATTAAAAACTCATCAAAAAAACTATTATACAATGTGCTTAAAATGAATAAAAATAAAAGAAAAATAAATATTAGTTATCTCAAGTATTGACCATCACATGACTAGTCATAAAGATTAAACTAAAGTTTATATAGCTACATGAAGTATATGTTATGCATGATAACATTCTTCAACTTAATGATATTATGTAGTTAAGATCACGAACTTAATTTTATTAATCCAAAAAGTGACATGGACGTCAGAAACAATAACTAAGTTTAATTATCCGTTGATCAATTAAAAATTGACCCATCCGATCATAATTTAACTAAATTTGACTCATGACGACAAAAAAAAAATTAGAGAAATTACTTAATTTCACTCTGGTAGATTAGATTATGACTGATAAATGTGAGAATTACAAAGTTAACGTCTTAGACATTCATGTCACTATTTGAATTAATAAAATTAAGATCGTGATGTTAGCTATATAACATCATTAAGTTGGAGAATGTTGTAATGTATAACATATATTTCATGTATCTAGATATACATTAGTTTAGTCTGCATAGCTAGTCATCTGATAGTCAATACTTAGATAGCCAAGAATCATTTTTTTCCTAAAGATAATGATAACTGATCAGATTTTGGTACGTGTAACTAGGACTGGACATAAAATCCGTAACTCGAAATCCAAACCAAAAAATTTGATCCATACTCGGTTCAAAATGTAAAAATACATGAATGAGTCTTGTAGGGTGCTACAAAACATATTTGAATCTGAAGTGTTATTAGTCGAACCAGAACGGATAATCCAAAAAAACTGAAAAATCTAAAAAATATCTGAAGAAACCGACTAAAATGTCCAAATTAATATAAATATAAACATTTGAAAGATAAATATATGTAATTCAAATATCCAATATCCTATTTGTTTTGATATGATATCTAACAATGAGTATTTAAAATTTAAATAAGTATCTTAAATACTTTACTCTATAAAAATAAGTATACATTTCTTATGTTTTGCTTTCAAATTTTAGATTTTACTTTAGGTATATATGAACCATTCTCATATAACCTGAATCCAAAAGATATATTGTTTATAAATTTTAGAATGTGATATAAAACCGATCTTTATATCCGATCCCGATTCATACTTATAAATTTACTAGTATAAGACTTATGACGTATTACAAAATAGAACTGAAATCCATAAAAACCGACCCAGACCCAAACCCAAACATGTACTCAAGCGCCCAGACCTACGTGTAACTATTTACTACTATTATAATCATGACTTAATTTAAAATATATAAAGATAATAAGATAGATAGCTCGGACGAACTAGAGAGGCACATAGTGACTCGACTGAAAGGAGAGGTGAATGAGTTACTAGCGAGAGAAACTATTCACTCTCACGTTACAACACTTAAAGACGATATACATTTATCTTTGTGTAGAATATACTTTTTAATATTAATTACTTAAATCTTAAAATATTATTTTAACACTATATATGTTATACAAAAATTATGAAAAACAAAACAACATTTTAAAATAATGAGAAAACAACTGAAATCATAAAAAAACAAAAAAAACCAAAGTTCATCTATAAGATAAACGCAAACTGATTACACATATGTGATCAGCTACTTCATCTTCACTAAATTCTTTAACTAAGACGATTCATCCACAGTGCCGGTCCGGACATATATAGCGGCTTAAGCATTCAAAAAATTTCAGCCCTTTAATCATAATTATTTTTTATTTATTATATTTAAAATATATAAATATAATTTATTTTGATAAAAAAAGTACAAAAGCTCATAAAATATTACATGAAAAGAAACATTTATCAATTTAAAATATTTAAAACATTATAACAATTTTGTGTTTATTCGAATTTCAAAAGTTTTTTATTTAACATAAAAACTTACAAAACATAGAAAAAAAAACTAAGACTTACCTAGTAAAGCAAGCTATTCCAACAAAAATAATCAACAATAAAACATGAAACACAAAATAAGTGAAAGTAAAATAACTGGTTTATGTTATCTTATTCACATAACTATTATAGCAAATATCTATCCAAATGTAGAAGAGACGTCCGAAAAAATAAAGGAGAATTGTTTAAAATACCACATTCTTACTACTATTTCTCATATTTACCTTAACCACTTTCGTTCTCATTTCTAAGAGGGGAAATACACTTATAACCCTATAGTTAATTAATTTAATATTTAGGGTTTAGAGTTTAGGGATGAGATAGAGTTTTGGAATGTGGAGTTTAGGATTCTAATTAATCTAAGAATTTTTTACCTCTTAATGAAGAAAGTATTTGTAAAAATATCTCTTTAGTAAAGATAAAGATGAATAATAGTACAAATAATGTGGTAAACATGAAAAATTCTTCAAAATAAATGCCAACCAATAATAAATCAAAAAGATTATTAAGTTTTGTTTAAGTTGTTTATTTAATAATATAATATTTAATATACTATGTATAATACAAGAAACTAGGTTGTTACAATAACCAAGTCGTTCTTATGTTTGAAAAAAACAAATGTTAATTGTTATTCTCTCTGTTTCAAAAAATTTCATGTTTAGAAAAAACATTTGTTTCGATACATTTTTAAATTATTAATTAATGATAAATTATAAATTTCAAATATTATAATTATGTTTATTAAAATCTTACTGACTAAATTTTGTGGGGAATAACTGACTACAAAAATAATGCATACCAAAACTTTATTTTTTTCTTAATAAATGTGAAAATTCTAAAACATACATATTTTTGAAACAAAAAAATACTATTATCATAGAAAAGAACCGGTGGAATCAAACCTGCCTTTAGATGCCCCTAATATATACCAAATACTTTACACCCCTAATATTCATTCCCTGGCGCGTAAAACTCTTGCTTCATATGCTTTATTCCAAGGCTGGCCTATTCACCCGCAGTGCCTGTCCATACATATGACTGATATATCATTTCCTTAGTCACACTTCGTATGATTATCAATGCACACTTGTTTATGCTTGTAACCTCTGACTTCCATCTTCCATTGTTTAAATCCTCTCACAGAGCTTTATACTTGATTCATCCGCAGTGCCTGTCCAGACACATAGCACCTTAAGCATTAAAAAAAATGCAGTCCTTTAAAACATATATAGCGCCTTAAGCATCATAATTATTTTTTATTTATTATATTTTAAAAAAATTAAACATAATTTATTTTGATAAAAATAAAGTAAAAAAGTTGATAAAGTGTTACATGAAAATAAACATTCATCAATATTAAAAAATTTAAACCTTATAAAAATTTTGTGTTAATTCGAATTTCAAAAGTTTTTCTTTTAATATAAAAACTTACAAAACGTAGAAAAAAAACTAAGACTTACATGGTAGAGCAAACTATTCTAACAAAAATAATCAACAATAAAACATGAAATACAAAATAAGTGATAAAGTAAAATAATTTGCTTACGTTATCTTGTTCACATAACTATTATAGCAAATATAAATCCAAATATAGAAAAGACGTCTGAGAAAATAAATTTTTTTTATCTAAAATACACATTCTTACTACCAGCTTTTATGTTTATCTTAACCATTTTTACTCTCATTTCTAAGAGAGAAAAACAATTAGCTATAGTTAATTAATCTATGACTTAGGATTTAGAGTTTAGGGATGAGATAGGATTTTGGAATGTAGAGTTTAAGATTCTAATTAATAAAAGAGTCTTTTGCTTCTTAGTGAAGAAAGTATTTGTAAAACATCTCTTTAGTAAAAGTAAAAATAAATAATGATACCAATAATGTGATAAACATGAAAATTCTTTGAAAATAAATGTCAACTAATAAAAAAAATTATTAAGTTTTGTTTAAGTTGTTTATTTAATAATAGAATATTTAATATACTATGTATAATACAAGAAACTAAGTTGTTACAATTACCAAGTCGTTCTTATGTTTTAAGAAATCAAACCTTAATTGTTATTTTCTCTTTTCTAAAAAATTCATGTTTTAAAAAAATATTGTTTCAATACATTTTCAAATTATTAATTAGTGATAAATTATACATTTAAAAAATTATAATTATGTTTATTTAAATCGTACGGACTAAAATTTGTGGGGAATAATTGACTACAAAATAATGTACACTAAAACTTTATTTGTTTTCTTAATAAATATGAAATTCTAAAATATACATATCTTTTGAAACAAAAAGTACTATTATCATAAAAAAAGAACCGGTGGCATCGAACCTGCCTTCGGATGCCCCTAATGTTTTTCAAATACTTGACACCCCTAATATTTAAACATTCCTGGCATCTAAAACTCTTGCTTCATATGCTTTAGTCCAAGGCTGGCCTGTTCACCCACAACAACATATGACTGCTATATCATTTCCTTAGTCACACTTCGTATGATCGTCGATGCACACTTGCTTATGCTTGTAACCATCTTCCATTGTTTAAATCCTCTCACGGAGCTTTATCCTCAATTGAATTTGAAAGTAATAGCTCCTAAAAGCCCTAAGGTATCCACAGCAAAAGTAGCTCTATTAAGTAGTCTAAATGTGTTGAAACAATGGGGATGTCAGCTGAGGTAAGGAGATCGAATCAATTAACAATGGAAACCTTAGGGTTTAACTGATCATCAGTATATCACTACGAGAAATCTGGTTTTAGCCACAAATTTTAATAGTTATGGTAAATATTTCATCTCTATTTGACCAATAACCGCATATAGCCACCATTTTGCATCGTCGAACTTGTGGATATCGTTCAACGTGGCTATTCATAGCTTTCCTTCAGTGACACACAACTTTATTTATAGCTAATATCTATAAATAGTGAAATATATTCGTGGCTATAAGAACTAAAGCGCTCCGATTTACCTTCGCCACCGAAGATTACCGAATCACCTTTTCTTTCGCAAAAGAGGTTTATTTTTTGTGGTGAAAAGTGAAAATGAATGCTTTTTTTTCCCCACGAAACACAACCGAAACCCCTACCAATCAGGCGTGGCCACGTTTTTAAGGATCAAGTCCTTAAACGCCTTAGTTAAGGACCCTTTCTTAGCTTACAGAAAATTTATAATATTATTTTACTATGTTTTACCTAGGTTTTGGTGCTAAGGATCAGTTAACAATCCGCGTTGCGGATGGTCTTAGACATTATTTGCAAGATTTTAACACATGTTAGTTTTATAATTGTTTAAACTAAATAAATGTGACATGACACTCTAAAAAGATGACATAGCGTATAATTAAATATAACATGGATGATTAAAAATTAATGTTGATAACCTTTTACAATATGATAGTAAAATATACACTATCATCAAAGTAAATCTATTGAGATATGATATTAAATAATATAATAATATCATTAGTTTTTTTTATATCTACAAATTTTAGAAATACTGTTTAGTTTTTTTTTTATAATTATACAATTTTTATATCAGTTTAGTTAATTTTATATAATTTGATTTAATATATTTATCTAAAAGAAATAGATAAAAATATGTCTAAGAGTATAATTTTAAAAATATAAATATTTATTTTTAAATATAATTTAAAATAAATAAAATTGTTTAATTTATTTTCATTTTTGTTCAACTAAATTAAATTTATTTGAAAATATTTGTTAGAAAATAATAAAATTTAATATAATAATAAAAATTTTAAATATAATTTAAATTTAAAATTTTATTACTGCACATGATGCAAGAAAAACACCTAGTGACATATTAAATCATGGCTACGAAGCCACGACATAAAATATTGAAAATTCTTAACAATAAAAAATGAAAAAAGTAAAAATAAATATAGAAATTTTATAACAGTTTTATAATAAAATTCTGTAATACATAGGAATTTATCTATAATATATCAATGTATAACTTATCGAGATAAATTTTTTATTTTAGCTACTTTACAATATTATTTTTATTATGAGTTACAAATTAAAACTAGTTTACTAGTTCGAGCTCTTCATCTGAACAATACTTGCATTCACCTCCCGTGAAACATCTAATTCACATCATTTTTTTATCACCAAATAAAGTGTCAAGTAGATAAATAAATTAAATAATAAAATTAAAAAAAATAACTGAAAAAGAACGAAGCCAACGTTAAGCAATGTTTGCGGCACCAGCTAAACCCTAAATCTTAATTTCTAAAACCTAGACCCTAAACCAAAATCTAAATTCTAAATCCAACCTTAGACTCTAAAACTAAACTCTAAGCCCTATTAAAATTAAAAAAATAGCTGAAAAAAAGAAATGATATTGATGTTAACGCCAAACTCTAGATTTTAATTCCTAAACGATTGACCCTAAATCTAAACTCTAGACCTTAACCTAAATTCTAAGAGCATGTTTATTGGGAGTCTCTTAGCAGAGGTTCTTAAATTTTCTAATAGCTGTTTCTGAATTTTTAACTAAGAAAATCTAAGAGACGTCTCTTAAATAAGAGACTTAAGAGCCGTCTCTTAACTAATTTTTTATTTTGAAAACAAAAAAATAAAAAAGTCAATTTAAGTTAAGAACCCCAACTTAAGAGATCAGGGATAAACATGGCCTAAGAACATCTCTAATTGAGGGGGGGGAAAGGAGAGGGGTTCTCAAAATACTTATATGTATATGTATATATTAATATTAATATTTAATTATGGGGTTTTTAATTTTACGGAAAACCCAATCCAAAAGTTCTCTGCAGAAATACTTTGGATTGCGTTTTCCCGTAAAATTAAAAATCTCATAATTAAATACAAATATAAATAGAAATATAAATATAAATATATGTATATATGTATTTTGAGAATCCCGAAGTTAGAATTCTCCATTATAGGTGCTCTAACAGCGGTGTCAGCGTCAACATCATTTCTTTATGATTTTTGTTTAGGGTCTAAAGTTTGGGTTTTAAAGTTTATATTTAAAGTTTAGAATTTATGATTTAGGTTTTAGCTAACGACGTTAATGTTGACATCGTTCTTTATTTTTCTAGCGTTTGTTTTTGAGTTTTAATATCTTTGATTGGTGATAAGGTGAATTACTTCATAACAAGTGAATGCAAGTATTGTTCTCTTCATCTCCCCTCGATGATAGAATCTGAACGTATTATGTTGCTTCTCTAATATTTTGTCAAGCTTTTCTTGATCCTTCCGTTTAACAGTCATCCCTCCTCCATGGATTTATTTATGTTCACCGGCTTAGCACTTTCAGACATCTTCTAAAGAGGGAGCGACTTATGAGCTCAGTGGATTTGATGTTACAAAAAGCAAAACTCACTTCAAGCACTCGAGTTCATTCATCCATCGTTATTTACCTATCTTACGAAATTTGTTGAAATTACCACTTCACCTACTGCAATTTTCACAGAGCTCTTTAGGTTCCAAATCTTGGGGCAGCTGATGTCATTGGCAAAGAAAAATACTCAGTTTCCCGGTGACTCTGAAAACTTTCATTTATCCATCCTCACCAGTGTTCTGCAATAAAATTAATCCATGTCTAACTTTCTCTTCGCAGACATCAGCCTCATCAAGACAACCGTCTATGATGGTGCCCATACAACCCCCGTATAGCGTTCTGAGGAACTAAGCGCACACTGTCCTAGACAT